>RJWH01003883.1:0-130027 GCA_004363575.1 Solenodon paradoxus | reverse complement strand
GCAGGAGTAACTGTCAGAGCTATGGGACCCCGTACCAGACTTTCCAGTAACGTTAGGGTCTTGGTTGAGTTTTTTGCTCTGCTCTGGCCTCTTCTGTGAAACAGAATATTGCCTAACCCTGCCACACACCTAGAAATGTTGTGAGGTATAAGTAGATAGCACTTGTGAAAGTCCTCTGTGTTTATAGACGAGGGATAAAAGTCAAAAGCAGTCACCATCAGCAATAAGTGACACACAATGACAGAGACATAGGCATATCAATTGAACACAACGTTGGCTCTTCATATGTTAGACATTTCACTGTTGAGCTGACATAGATGTCTGTGTCACAGGATTCTTATACAACATCACTGTCCCTTTTGTTGTTACTACATTATGTGTAGGTTTGCAGGAAGTGTTTTTCTCCCTAGTGTCAGCCATTCCACGGAGCACATCTGCCACTTCTTTCTTTATTTTAGCCTAGCATGTGTATGTATCCTTAATAGCTGTTAAAACAAAAAAAATTCCATCGTCTGTGAGAAATGCATAGAACCATGTGATGGCTCATTTAATGTGTCAACTTGGTTAGGTTATGACACCCAAATATTTGGTCAAATGGCATTCGAGATATTCCTATGAAGGTATTTTTAGGCGAGGTTCACATTTAAGTCAGCAGAGTTTGAGTAAACTAAATTACTCTAGATAATAGGAGTGGGCCTCATCCGATCTGTTGCAGGCCTTCATAGAAGGAAAAAAACTGACGTTTCCTGCCGGAAAAACAATGCTGCCAGAGGTAGCCTTTGTACTTAAACTGCGGCTTGTCCATGGAACTCCAGCTGCCAGCCTACCCGGCAGATTTTGAACTTGCCAAGCTTCATGACGATGTCAGTCAATGCTACAAATCTATCAGTATAGACATACAGATAAATAGATACATACATACATTGATAAACTGCCACCTCTATTTCTCTGAGGATCTCTGACCAATACACGTTTGCTAACTTTCACAAATGAGCTGTAAATGATTGCCCAGCAGCATGCCCAGTGAAAGCACATTCTTATATGATTTGGCATGATAAGATGTCCTTATAAGTAATACATTCATGGAGCAAATATTTCAAAAATATTGCTCTGTTTTTGCACATGCATAATCAAACCCATTCTCGTCCTATTGTGAGGGTGATAATCAAATATTCCTATACCCAATAGTCATTAGACAATCCTTAGCATATGACTCTGAGTTAGGAATTCCTGTATTTTCTCATTGAAAAATCCATCTCAGAATGCACAAAACTCATATATTCCCATCAATATAAAGAATCAACTATAGCAATATACAGGAAGAACTGATGATAACCCCTATATAGTTGACCTTTTGGATATAATCCATGTTTCCTTTCTTTTTATGTATCCCAGTCTGGCATAGGGCAAGACCTCAAAAATGCCATTTTCTTTAGTCCTGTCTTGGACATTCCATAAAGAGATATAGCTATTGTTTGAACTAAGTACCAGAGTTAGCAAAGAAATGCAATGTAACCTCTTGAAAGTGGAACCCAAAGAAGTAAAATAAACTTGTGTTAAGAATATACCTGACCATTTCTCAAGCACTAGGAGTGAAACCCAAAACCAAGTACTCGAGAGAAAACCACAGATTGATGGGTATTCTATTTCTTGCTTTTTGTCCCAGATTCCCCCTCAAAGAAGAGAAATCATTTACAACTGTGTTGCACAAGAGGCAGAATGTGTATATGAGGTATTATTTCATTCACTCCTAGACAAAAGGCAGCCCAGTCTCAGGTGGTTTATCCCAACCTTCCCTTAAAAAAATACCAACATGATATTAGTAATTGCAGTACTTGGTTTTCTGTCAGTCCCATTGCTAAAGTCAGGCACGATAGAATTTCATCTAAAAAAGTAATACAAGAGAAAGATGGATACTATACCAATCAATGAAGAAGATATAACATTCAATAATAGTTATGCACTCATGCAGCTTCATCTAAATATGTAAAGCCAACATAAACAGAAAAAGGAGACATTGACAGCAACATAGTGAGAGTAGAAGACTTCAATACTCCACTTATGAATAGATACACCATCCATACAGAAGATTAATAAGGAAATAAAGATCCCTAAAGAGGCATTAGATATGTGGGCTGAACAGTAACATATAGAGCATTATACAAAGATGAAAACGATTTCACATTTTTTCTCAAGTGCTCAAGGGTAGATCATATCCTGGGACACATAACAAATCTCAGTAAATTAGCAAGATCGAAATTATACAAAGTGTCTTGTCCAACAACAACGGTGTAGAGCTAGAAATGAATGAAAAAACCCGAAAGACTCTTAAACACGTGGAGATTAAGAAATAATTCATGAGTCACTGGGGAAATGCAAAATTGCTTAGAAAGCAATGAAAAAGACGATAGGAGATATGAGAACACATGGATGCAGCAAAAGCAGTTCTAAGAGAAACGGTTGTCGAGATACAGGTCCACACCAAAAAATAAGAGTCTTCTCAAATAAAATATCTAGTATTCTATCTGAAGAAACTAGAAAAACAACAATAGAAAACAAATATCAATAAAAGAAAAGAAAGTATACAAATCAGACTGGAAATAAATGAAATTGGGGGAAAATATACCAAAGTTCAATGAAACCAAGAGCTGTTTCCTTGAAAAATAGACAAAGTTCATAAGCCTTTAAGTGGACTCATGAAGGGAAAAAGGTAGAGAATCCTAATAAATAGAATCAGTAATGAAGGAGTTGACATTACCACACACATCAAAGAATACCAAGGAGCATAAGTAACTGCTATGAGGATCTATATGCCAAAACATTTGGTAGTCTTGAAGAAATGGACAGATTAATAGAATCCATTTGGCAATCTTGAAAAAATGGATGACAGAATTGTAGAATCCAATATCTTTCCCAAAGTGAATCAAGAAGAAATAGATATTTTGAAGAGACCACTCACAAGCACAGAAATTGATACCATAATCAAAAGTGTACCCCCAAACCCAAAGCCAGGACTAGATGTGTTCACTAGTAAATTCTACCATAAATTCAATCAAGATCTAACATCCATCCTTCTAAACTCTTCCACAACATTGAAGAAAGAGAACTCTCCTAAATACATTTTATGAGGCCAACATCACCCTCTTCCCAGAAGCAGACAAGAACAGCACCAAAGTATGGAGTGATATTACTGATGAACATAGCTGCAAAATTCCTGAGCAAAAGTGATAGCAAATCAAATTCAATAAAGCATTTAAGAAGGTATATATCGTCACCAAGTGGGATGTAGTCCAGGGATGCAATGATGGTTCAGCATATGCAAATCAATCAATGTAATGCAAACATCAGCAAGACAAAATACAAAAATCATATAATCATATCAGCAGACAAGAAAAAAAAAACTTTTGACAAGATTCAACACCCGTTCATAATAAAAATTGTCATTGAAATAGGTATAGAAAAATATACCTCGGCACAATAATAGCCACATATGAGAAACCCACGGCTAACATCATACTCAGTGATAAAAAACTAAGTTTTTCCTAAGATATAGAACAAGACAAGAAGGTCCACTCCTCCACTACTATTTACCACAGTTCTAGAAGTCCTGGGCAGCACAATCAGGCAAAAAAGGACATTCATGGGATCCCAATTACAAAAGAAGAACTAAAGCATTTATTATTTGCAGATGACATGATATTATACCTAGAAAACCCTAAAGATGCCACTAAAAAACTGCTGGAAGCAATACATGAATATGGTAAACTCACCAGCTACAAAATCTGTAGCATTTCTACATATAAACAATGATGTAGGGGAAAGAGAAAGAAATTCCATCCACTGTATCACCCAAAAAGGATAAAATACCTGGGAATAAACTTATTAAGGGAGGAGAAAGGTCTGTACATCAAAAACTATGACACTCTTACGGAAATAGAACACAGCACAAAAGATGGAAAAATATTCCATACTTGTAATTGTAAGAATTAGCATAGATAAAATGGCCATCACACCCAAAGCAATATCCAGAGTCAGTGAAATTCCTTTCAGCAATCCAAGGACAATTTTCAAGGAAATAGGAAAAACAATACCAAAATTTTTCTGGAAACACAAAAAGACTTCAAATACCCAAAGCTAGCCTCAGGGGAAAGAAAAGAAAGAAAAATGGAAGAATCACATGCCCCGCCTTCAAACGTCACTACAGAGCTACTGTAGTCAAAACAATTTTGATATTGGAACAATAATAGAGACACAGACTAATGGAATAAAATTGAGAGCCCAGAAATAAAAACCAAGCAGATATGGTCAAAGAAGCCAAGAGCATTCAATGACAGATTCCAACAATATTGGACAGTCAGCCACATGAAAAAATAAAGTGAAAGCAGATCACTTCTTAATACTATACACAAAAATGACTTCAAATGGAGTCAGATAATTGTATATAAGATCTCAAGTCATAAAATACATAGAGGAGACATAGGCAATATGCTCCATGATCTCGATTTCAGAAAGGACTTTGGGTAAGTGCCAACAATAGCAAAGGAACTATAGCAAAATTAAACAACTATGACAATGTCAGACTGAAAAACTTCTGTATAGTGAAAAACCACAGCTAAAGCAAAAAGGCACCCTACCGACAGGGAGAAGATATTTGCACATCATAATTAGACAAGAGCTTCATCTATAAAATACATAAAGAGTTCATAACCTGAAAAAAATAGAAGCAAAAAATCCCCTCAAAAATTGGACAGTAGATTTTAAGAGAAGCCTCTCCAGAGAATACACACAGATGACTTACAAACACATGCAAAACTGCTCTATAACTCACTATCAGGGAAATGCAAATAAAAACCACCAGCTATATCACCTCACCTGTGAGAATGGCATATATCAAAGATATCAGACAGACGTGCTGGTGTTGATGTGGAGAAAAAGCAGCTCTCTTACAATTTGGAGGGAATGTGAATTACTGCAATCCCTTTGTAAAACACAGTGGGGTCCCTAAATAAAATTAAAATTTCGTGTACCATGGTAAAGCAGTAGTTGTATCTGCTGCCACTGAGTGGACGCAGTCCACGTATATCCCAAGGATCTGGATTCAGGTCCCAGGGCCAGGAGGAACAACCAAGGTGAACAACTAAATAAAATGAAATACAATGCAAGTTTCTCCCTCTTTTCCTGCCTTTCCTGCCTGCCTGCCCGCTTCTGTTCTGTTCACCTTCATTCCTGCCTGTACCTTTTCTCTTTCATATATATATATATATATATATATATATATATATATATGTATGTCTATATATACATATATATGTCTATATATACACATATATGTATATATATACATATATATATATATAATATGATGGAACTACCATTTAAGTCAGCAATCCCACTTCTAGGTATATATCCAAAGAATACAAAAACAATAACCAGAAAAATACATTCACCCCTATGTTCGTAGCAACACAATTCACAGCAGTGCAGACATGGAGACCACCTAACCATGGCCATCAGCAGATGACTGGATGAAGAAGCTGTGAAATTTATCCATAATGGAATTCTATTTAATTGTCTAAGACGATGAAATCGTGTCCGTTGCCACAACCTGGGCGGGAATGGAGGCAATTATGTTAATGAAATCAAACAGAAAGTCAAAGAAAACTGCCAGGTGGTTTGACTCATATGTCAAATATAGAGAAACAGAGATAGTGACAATATATAAGAAAACTCATGGGATGCAAATTGTGATTACCAGTGGGTTGCGGGGGCTGATGGAACCAGAGGGTGGAGTGAAATGATGGTGATGATGGGCACTAGAACTCTGGTGGTAGGTGTCATGTGGTGAGCACGTAGGCTGTGGTGCGAAATTATCCTGAAAATCATATAGTGATGTAATCACGAAAAAACAATAAAAACGTTCAAAAATCGAGAATTCATGGACGGATGTGAATATCCTCCCAACTTGTTTCCTATGTCAAATCAAGAACAGGTCTCAGAACTTTGGCTTTCTCCATGATGTATTTCCTAGATCTAAAAAGGCTGAATTAAACACATCGCACGAGTGGAGGAAATAGATTCCAGTTACTCTGACAGTATCATTTCAAACTGCTGGTTCTGCTTTGAGCGCCTGACATGTGCTGGACACTATGAGGTCTCTTTATCCTGCATGACCTCATTTACTTATCACATTAACCCAGTCTAGTTGGTGTCAGTATCCTTATTCTCTCAAAAGGAAGCTGAGTTTCCTATCAATGTAGCATTTTGCCCAAATTCACCCACAGTTAGGAGATGCCTGAGTGAGGAATTATTTAAGGGACTTTCTGCCTGTACAGTCTATTCCTTTCCTGTATTATGTTCTGCCTAAGGATGTAGGGAATTGTATGTCAGCCAGATAAGATCTCTCAGTCCAATGAGATATATGGCACCTCCATCATGGCCTCCACCAAGAGGTGGTTTGGAGTGGGAGTCACAGCTGAGTGCATGATGCACTGTGGCAGAAGAAAGGCTCTGGGAATGTCAGTAGACACTGGGTCTATAGACTCAGAGAAAAGATCAGGAACTTAATTTTGTCTTGACGTTAGGTATTATCCAGATGCCTAAGACAATATTGTACAGAGGAATAATAGCAAGTATCCTGCTCATTTTAAAAAACTTTAAAATAGATTCACCTTTTGCCACTTAAGACTATGCTAACCCATGAACTCTGAAATTTCCATCCTGATAACCTACCTAAGTATTTGGAGGGTTCTTTAGGATAAGCTTCTGGAAACTTCCCAGGGAAATAGTAGTACCCTGTAGTGTTAGGATGCACAGTTGCTGGAGCTGGGAGGTTTGTACCAATATCTCACTCTACCACCTACCAGCTGTGCGACTTGCCAATTTGCTTATTTTTCTACTCTTCTGTTTCTTTGTCTCCCAAATAAGAATAACAACACTGGCTACATCCTAGAATTCTGTGTGAATAAAGGTAATAAATATATATAAAGAACTAATTAGAGCGCTATACAATAGTACACCCTCTTTTTTTATCGTAAGCACTTACCTTACCTATTGGAACATGTGTATGGTTCCCCCCTTTTATTCCTTCATCAAGGAATTAACTTGCATAATTTCCAAATGACAGTTCATGCATTGGTCTGACAGACATCTATTGTGCACTAATATGACCTAGTTGGTGATCCTGGGGCTAGGATGAAAGAGCAAACTAAGCTGGTATTTTTGTGCATTGGCCTTTTGGAGCACATAGAAAAGGGGTCAGTCGGTCGTCTTTCGTTGAGGTTGGCCACAGGAAATAGGATACCAATCCAACTCAATACAACAGATACTTTTTGAGGTCTTCTGTGATTATTTTGGTTTGGTTTTTTTGTCTTTGAAGGAGAGGTACAAGTAGGAATGAAGGCATGCAGAGGGCAGGCAGGCAAGAAGAGAGAGGGAGAAGAAGCACTTTATTTATTCCATGTAGTTGTTCAGTTCGGCTGTTCTCCCTGGCCTCAGGATGTGAACCCGAGTCCTGGAATGTATGTGGATCACATTGGCCGAAGGTGGCTGAACAAAGCACACTGCAACAGGGAGTGCCTAGGGCTTCGATGTTTCAGGAATTTTTCTAAGTTCTTGGGGTAGAACGTGGACAAAACAGATGGTGATCACTGACCCCATAGATCTTGCATTCTAATTGAATAAGAGAGAAAAAATAAATAAGGCTAACAGAAGGTTATCAGTGCTGTGGGGAAAAAAGAAAACATTAGGTCTTCTAGATGCAGAAAACAGTATCTTCATAAAGCCCCAGGGGATCTTGGCCAGTTTGGTCATGCAGTGTATGGACAAGCAGGGCAATATGAGGCCTCACTGTGATGAGACAATAAAGAGAACTATGAGTGTGGAAAGTGTATCTTGTTATTATATGTCTATGAAGAATGAATCTTTGCATTCTATAAAGACAGTGTTCTTTGAATGGCTTCTCAACTATTGGTGATCCACCAGAAAAGGTCACAAAATCCTTTCCAAGAAGTCAGTATAGCCCTCATGGAACAGCTTACCTCTTATTCTGCATTCTCACTTACGCGAAAGCAAAGGAACTTGCCAGGGCTCTCAAAATGGCATGTTCCTTGGGGAGCGAAGCCAGTAAGAAGACAAGTCAGGCCCTCACTCTCATATGGGAATTCCAAGTAAACAACAACGTAGAGTCCAGAGTAGCTTGGTGGGAAACTTAGGAACTTGTTAAGGAGTTGTGACAACCCAGTGAACCCCAAACTAAAGAAAAAGTACCAGCCAAAATGATAGGAAAGTCCATGTCCTTTTGCACATCTTTGCTCAGCCTCCTTTCCCAAGACATCAGGATGGAACCGCCAGTGACCAGTTCCTTCCCTGAGATTGAAGAGAAAGAGAGGAACTTGTTTGAAAAATGTAAGCTTGCCTTGGGACTGTAGAAGAGACTGTTTTCTGTTTCACTTGACTTGGATCATTGGTGATAATGGTGACATAGTTTGAAGAGTAGGTTAGAGGTCACTGAAGCAGTGCCAGGCACCATGGTGTGTGAAAGTTCCAGGAGAAATGAAAACTCAGGGGTGTTAGGGGAAAAGGGATTATGGGTAGAGGAGTACATTGGAATAGCTACAGTCTTAAGAGGTAATAGGGGTGAGAATCGTAGATTGAAGACATTTAAAAGCCAGTGTGCATAGAGTGTAATTAGATAACAACACATGCACATACCCAGGAAAGAAGTGTCCTTAGAAAAGACCTTCGGGGAAGCTGAGCCTTCACACAGGCATGATTAGTGAAGGTCTTTCCCTGCATGAGTCAGTCCAGAAAGATTGGGAGAGGTGGATTTTCTTTTCAAAGGACCCGTTTTCATAAAAGGGTCACAAGGCATAAGAAGAAACAGTGATAGAGGAATCACTCAAAGGAATGAAATAACTGACACTAGAGAAATTGAGGTCCTGGCCTTATCTGACAAAAACTTCAGCGCAACTGTCTTTACAATGTCCCGAGAGAGAAAGGAAGATACAGACAGTTATATAAGGGAAATCAAGGGAATTATATATGCATAGTATGAGAATGTCATAAAAGAGGTAAATATTATTTTAAAAGTCCAAACAAATTCTGGAAATGAAAATTAAATTAGTTGAATTGAAAAAAATTCACTCGAGGAATGCAATAATGTCCTCAGACAGGAAGCTGAAAGAAAACATGGACTCGAAGACAGGACGCTTGGAATTGCCAAGCCCAATGGGTAAAAAGAAAATTGAACAGAGCCTATGAACTCCATCGAATGGACCAACATGAGCTATTCCCTAGGAGGAGAGAAAGGAAAAGAGAATTTATTTGAAGAAACAATGGCTTTAAGAACCCCCACCCAACATTTTTAAAAGCAGCATGGTTTTTAAAAGCAGAATATTGCGTTACAACAACAGACAGGTTAAATGTATGCATCATAGCAATAAATCGCCATCTGGATATAATGCTGCATATTCACCACCACTTCATTTTTCCCCACTATTCAATTACTCCCGTTCACCCCATTTAAAGCTTTCCAAGCCCCTCCACCCCTTCCTGCAAACACTGATTTGCTTTTTATTTTTGGCTAAAAGTCTATTGTTCAGTTTACTTCATTTTTAAAGTCCGTTTTGTTTAATTTAGTCCATTCGTTTGCTTGCTAACTCTATACACCACATATGAGTGATAGCATTATGATGTCTACATTTCTCCTTCTGGCTTCTTTGACTATGCATAATTCCCTCCGGGTTCACCCATGTTGCTGCAAAAGGCAGAATTTCGTTAAACATGTATGCACAAAGATAAGAAACGAAACAAATCTCAGGTAGCAAACCCAGCAGAGACACATTAGAATCAAACTGTCACAAGTCAAAGACAAAGAGTGGAACATGAATCTGCAACAAAAACAGTTACTTGTCACATTCAAAGTATTATCAGAAAGACTGTCAGCGAATTTCTCGAGGCCAGAAGGCAATCATACTTTTTCAAGCGATGAAAGAATAAACTGTACCCTGAGAATTCTGTATCTGGCAAACCTGTCCTTCGAAAATGAGGAAATTAGGACACTCTCAGATAAAGAAAAGCTCACAGTGTTCATTACCACTAGACCTGCCCTCCAGGAAGTGATAAAGGGGTCCTTTATGATGAAACAAAGGAATCCTAGACAGTAGCTCAAAGTCATAAGAAAGTATAAACTTCGTACTTGTATACTCGTGTAAAGGTAAAGATACAGACAAATACAAAGCCTAGCATAATTATGCATACTGGTACTAAGTGCACAATATATGTTGGTGTAATTTGAGCTCTTAATAACAAGAGGGCAGGTGGAGCTGGAAAGGTATAGGCTTTTTAAATGCCATTGAAGTTAAATTGCTATCTGCTCAAAATCGACAATTACAACGTTAAGCTGTTTGTATACAATCCCCATGGTAAGCAACAGGAATATTTCTATACAATGTATACAGATGGAATCAAAACGTTTCACTCCAGAGAAATCAAGCAATCCCATTGGAAGGCAATAAAGAAGAAAACGAAGGGCAAAATAGCCGTAACTTATGCAGAAAAGCAACAAAATGTTATGAGTAAGTTCATCTCAATCAGTAATTGCTTGATGTGTAACTGGATTAATTACACAAGCAGAAGATATGTTTTCTTTTAATATAGCAGGATGGCAGTACAGGAATAACCTGTACTCACCTCCTCCCCAACACAACCGATCGACAACCATCCATACACGGATTCCTCTAGCCGAAGTAGAGCTGAAGTGTAGATGAACAGAGCTTCTACAACAAAGGATAAAGTCACGTCACCCAAGGGTTCAGAGAGACGGGTAAGCTCTTGTCATGGAAGAAACCTCATCTGGGGGCAGCAAGGGGCATTGAGAAAGTAAGGTCTAAGGGTGTGTCCCCGGGCAGAACGAGGCAGTGCCTGACACCGGAAACCCTAACCCTTGAAACAAGGGTTGAAACCCTTGAAACCCTAACATTGGAAACAAGCAGCAGGAGCCCCTGAATCGAGGGCCAGATTGAACGAAGCCCCAGGAAACGGAGGAGCAGTAGAAACTAAGAACAGGCCATTAGAGGGCCCATGTGTAGACTCACTGTCCTCTGGAACACTCCGCAGCATCATGATGGAGTGACAGACCCTTGAAAATGGCCAGCCCGTAGGTTGGATAAGATAGGAAACCTAGGTGCATCCCGACAACATCTGTCTCAGAAGCAGGAGTCTTCAGGTATTTTTCCAGGGATTTTTTGGCACATAGTGTTTTGGAAACCTCTCACAACCTTTGCAATCCCAGCGCTGGAGGGCGCCACCTTGGGACTCGACCTCCATATTACTAGCTCCTGAGACCATATCCCTGCCAAGAGCTACACCCACTTCTCTGAAACAGCCAGCCAACTGAGGGACAAACCACAGTAAGCAACAGGGTTCTCCCATAGGGAACAGGCAGGCCCAGGTCCTGCCAACTCCCACCTGCTTGCTAAAAACGAGTGAGGCCCCTGCAGCCAGAAAGCTGCCTGACACAGCACCGACAGCCTAGCCAGCAGGCAAACGCACCACGCGTCCAGCAGTACAGCAAGCCTGGTGCCCCGGTTCCCCTAACGTTGCTGTCGTTGCCGAGGCCAATCCTGTGCACCACTGTGAGCAGACGCCGGGGACCAGCCAGTGTGAAGCCGCTGCCACCACCTCAGGCCTGCGTGGGTGCAGTCTACAAAGGGGACCTGCCTGTGAGCGACTGAGCATTCCAGGAGGGACTGTGCTCCAGCAGTACAGATGACATCACCCACACAAAGCCGGACCCACAGGACTAAGAGAGGTAAAAGAGTTGCTTAAAAGACAGAAAGAGGCAAACACAGAAAACTGGGCAAAGAGGAGAAATAGAGGAATGTGTTGCTAGCAAAAGAGTAAGAGAGAAAATTCCAGATAAATACCCTAAAAAGGGAGATAAGCAGATTGCCTTATTAAAAAGTTCCAAGTAATGTTGATAAAGATGCTTGCCATGTTGCAAAAAAAAACAATGGGTGAACTAGAAGAGAAGCAGAGTATGGTGGTGGTTGCCTGTGATGAGGGGTGCGGGAGGGAAGTGGGAAGGTGATGGCTAAAGAGGACAAAGTCCCAGTTATCTAAGAAAAACGAATTCTGGAAATAGACAGCATAGTGTCTGTAGCTAAAAAGGTATACTACATAGTGAAAATTTGCAAAGAGGGAGCGTGCCCAGGAGGCAGAGGCATTAAACTGGTGGCTGAGGCGTAGACCATGTAAAGCCCAAGGGCCTGTGTTTCTGACCCATGGCCGGGGAGGTGGGGGGGCAACCAAAAATGAAAATGAATAAATAAAAAAATAAATAAGTGATAGATGGATAGACAGATAGAATGAGCTTCTTCCTCCTCGCCCTTCTTTCCTGCCTGCCTCCCTGTCACTTAAAAAAAAGCTTGCTAACAAGGTAGGTCTCATATAAAGCATTATTACTGCAAAGAAGAATGCTACTATTTAGAAGGGCCTGGAAGAAACCTTGGGAGGTGATGGATATGTTTATGGCCTTGATAGTGGTCATGCCTTTATGGGTGTGTACTTTATCCCTAAACTCATCAAGCTGTACACATTAAGTGCGTGCAGCTTATTACATGTCAATCACACCTCCACGATGAGGTAGGGTATAAGAAAAAGTAGCATGAGATAATAGTCTAAGAAACAAAAAAGGAAAGAAGTTTAGAGAGCATAGCAAATCTCGGATATGATACTCGCCCAGTTCTGGGGCTTTGAATGGGATCATGAAGGTGTCCCTGAGGTATTCACGAAAGTGATTTCATGAAAATGCAAATAATCAAACCCAGGTTTCTATTCTGCGCATTTGTAGAAGTCGAGATGAGCTACCGGGAGAGATCAGGGTATTAGAATAGTGTGTCCCAGAGAAACACTGAGCTCCTGTGCTGCAGTTCTCCAGATATAGGCTATTCCATCAGGGCTAGACTGAGTCCCAAGTTCTAGACCTTTAGGACCATCCTGGTTGTGTCTAGGCCCTGGTCTAGAGTTTCTGACTTCTGCAATGGGACCAACAGTGGAGACATCTACTCTGTAAGGAACTGGCCTGACTGATTCTTGTCACCCACCCATTGGGGATCTCTGGGTTGTGGAAAGAGGCATCTCTAGGCAGGGGGAGACGCCAGTGGTGTCATGTAGTGCTCTAAGGGGTGGAGTCAGTGGAGACACTGGGAAAACAGTCTCATGGCAGCAGCGCCCTCGGGGGCCTTGCATCTAGGCAGTCTGGCTGGCACAGAAGGTAGCTGGCAGTATACCTCTCTCCTAAACCATGCCGTCATGAATATGTGAGATGAACAGAAATTTGGAGGTCATGTAGTCAAACATTTCATTTTGTAGATGGGGAAGCGGGAGCCCAGAAAGGTATCGAAACTTGCTCAAGGTTAACACAGAGAACTAAGACTGACCTATGAAGTGCGTCTTCCTCTGGAGCCGACACAGTCCAGAAACAAAGGGCCTGGGCAAAGAGGGAGGTGGATGGGTCCCAGATGCATCAGTAAGGCAAAGAGGGCCTGAGGTGGGTCAGGACAACCAGGATCCAGATCGACAGCAGTGGTGCTCCCGGAAGGATACAGTGTGAGATGATGATGAAGAAGATGATGATGACGTGTGTAAGTCAGCCTCTAGTGGGTGGTGAACGGGGGGTGTGGGCTCTGGCTGTGTGTGCGTGGGAGCGAGCGTGTTGGTAAGGAATACAGGTGAAATCTCCTTTTCACCACGTCCTGCTCCAGTAAATCCAACCATTGCCACTAGAACTGATAGTGCTACTTTCAATATTTGCCACTTGCTTGCCCACTGAGTCGGTGGGAGAGTGGCGCCTTCACAGCCAAGGGTCCTACCTCCAGTCCTGGAGTGAAAGAGGGAGGCAGAAGGCCTCAGAACCTCGTTGCCTTGGCTTGAGTTTTGTCAGCAGCGGCATCAGCTTTGTCTGTCTCTACCTGGTGTGGTCTCACATGCCTTGCGCTACCTCCCGTTGGCCAGACCGGCTGCATTCAGGGCATGTGGGAAAACCTTTGGCACACCCAGAAAGGCTGTTCTCAGCCCAGATTTTGCAAACACCCGGTTTCTGCTGGGCCGGAGGCTCGGGATCCCCTCTAGAGGAAATCAGAGAGATGCTGCTCACCATTTCCCCGGGTCAGAGAGAATGGTTACAATAAAGGCTTAATGAAAACATGCTCATTGACTCATTTTTGAAATAAAAGGTTGTTGGGCCCCTGTTGCATGTGAAAGTGCCGTGTCAGGTACTGGTTGTTCCAAGATGAACAAAGCACAGCTCCTTCCTCAGATATGAGAGCTCTGGTGGGGCAGTCATGTGAGTTCACACACCAGAGGTAAGAGTTCAGTGTGAAAATACCGTGGTGGGCAATAGTACCTGGCACCTTTGTGTGCACAGTAGAGGGGAGGGGAACAGGTGACCAAGAGATGGGGTGATCTAAGAATGAGGAAGGGTTCCTTATGAGGATAGGGGCATCAGAGACCAGAGGACAAGGGGATGGCTGAATAGGAAACTAGGAGTTTCACAGGAGAGCTCTAAGTACAAAGGCCCCGAGGCAGCGCAGAGTTGAAAGTTCTTTGGGGACTAAAGGGAAAATTTAGACATTCTGTAGAAAGGGGTGAGGCTGTAGGAGAGGAACAGAGTTCAGATGTTCAGGTGGAAGTTGTAGGGGAAGAGAGACAAAATCCTGGATGGTAAGGGGCTCTTATACAATCGTCTCATCTTGGATCAGGGTGATGCAGAAAGAAGTCTCCATTCCTGATCTGGAATGTGTCCTTCCTGTGCTCCTGTTCCTGTGAAAATGTCAACAGTGTATAAACTCAACCTTCTAAATGCACCCCCTCTAGGAAATAATGAGGAGGTCAAGGAGATGTTCCCCCGAAGTCAGTGACCAGGGAGTGTCCTCTGTGACCTGGGAGAGCCAACGACCAGCACAGAATGACAATATTGACATGCATTTATCTGAAATAGAACAAGGAAGACAGAGGGAAGTGAGTGAAAAGAGACAGAAGTGTGGAGACACGATCTTGGAAATAAGCAAGTGAGAGAGACTCAAGGAGAGACTCCCACGGAGGGAGGGAGTGAGGGAGACAGGGAAGTAGCAATGGAAGGAGGGAGAAAGGAAAGAGGGAGAAATGTGAGTCTTTGTTCCTTTGCATAAGGTTTCTGAACAGAACCTCGATGGCACAGTCTCCCCCACACCAGAGTCTTTCAGAAAAGTATCTGCTCCCTTCCTGGAGAGAAAAGGCTTTAGTGCTACTTGATAGGATGATATTTCATGCATAGGTTGGATTTTTGACTACTGGAATCCTTCTGGATCAAAGGGGAGCTCCTGGGAGGTGAACGCATGGTCCCAGGTCAAGTATGTTAACGCTCATGGCTGCCATTTACTGGGGGCCGGGTACTTATGTATCAGACTTTCTATCATGTCAGTTACAAAGAAACCCACACTGACGTTTTCAACAGTCCTGCAAGTTGAGTATCAGTGAAATGTCACAAAGAGCATGCGGAGTCAGAGATTTCAAGGGACTTAGCCGAGCTGACACGCGTGATTAGTGCCATTGCTGGGAACAAACCTCCACGTGGGTATACTCTGCAGGACTCAGGATTCCTGCTGCCTACCTTACTGATTGCTGCAGAACAAGTTACTCCCACACACGGCTGCAAAAAGGATGAGCAGTTACTCTCTTAGAGGTCTGTGTTGCAGGGTCCTGAGGGAGGTATGACTGGGTCCTGGACTTTGCAGGCTCTCACAAGGGTGCAATCAAGGTGTCAGCGCAGGCAGTGTGGTGTCATCTACAGGCTCACCTCGGGGGAGGGTCCACTTCCAAGGTCACGCACACAGGCTATTGGAGGATCCAGTTCCCCGTGGGTGACTGGAATGAGGGGCCTTCGTCCTTCTCTGCTCGTCGGCCAGAGACTGTCGTCAGTTCCTTGCCACGTGGCCCTCTTCATCAGAGCGAGAATGCGAGAAAGGCCAGAGAAAGCATATCGATGCCAGCAAGATGGAAGTCACAATCCCGGTGTGTGACCTAGCCTCAGAAATGACATGCCGCTGCTTTCGCCAAATTCTAAAGTTTAGCAGCAAGTTACTTGGTCCACCCTACACTCAAGGGGAGGGGATTGGTGGGGCATGCCTATGAGGCTGTATGGATCTGTAGAGACCATTTCAGAAGAAAGCCTACCAGACCTTCTCTCTGCTTAGCCCAGTAAGGTGAGTCCCTGCAGGCGTCAGCTGCCTTGATGGAGCTAATGGCTAGCGGGTCACCTTGGACAGTGCTGTGGGGTCTGGTGTCCCCGGGTCTCGGGACAGCCTGGCCCTGTCTTCCTCCCCATCCCCATCTGCCATACCTCGTCACTGACGCCATGGAGAGTGACGGCAGTTGGCACATGACCACCACCCTGTGTGTGTGGTGCACTCTCATTGCCTGGGCACGGCTGCTCCTGGACTCTCAGGTAAAAGACAACACGGAGGTAGCGCTGCTCCCCTACACTCACAGACCTCCGTCAAGACAGCAAGTTTATAGGTGGTAGAAGGCTGGTTCCTGCACTATCCGGAAAAGCTGTGAGGTGTTCTTTCTTTCCTCTTTGGGTAGAGATTCAGGGTTGCAGTCTTCCCCGTGTCCAGAAGAGAGCACATGAGATCATTTCTGAAGCAATGTGGGCTCACCTTTGCAGGAAGGGAACTGTGCCGAAGTTGCGTGGAGACTCAGGATTATACAGACACCCAGGGAATGGGACTGACTTTGGGGAGGAGATGAGTGAGTATGAGTTGGGGGTGACACAATGAATGTGTCCATAATATCTAATCTAACGTGCGAGCGAGATCTGAAGCACTCAGCAAAATATTCAGCGGAGGTTGTGGCATCTATAATTTTCTTTCTGTTTTTCTGCAGGTCGGAAACGTTACAGGAGAAAATACTCCAAACACGGAAACCAGAAGAGAAGGAGGGATTCTCAGAGCCCCGCTGCACCCCATATTTCCTCAGTGTGGCTCAGGTCAAATCAACAAGCTGCATTAGGCTATGAGGTGCTGGACTGCAGCACCTCTCTAGAGACCCGGATCCCAGCCCTCCTGGAGCTGACGATCCGTGATGTCGGAGGGCAGTCGGCTCAGGAGGTCAGGGCACAGCAGCAGGATGACAGTGACGTGCACATTGTTATCTGTGAGCTGTGCCATGTCTAAAAGGACTTATTGTCAGGAGCAGCAGAACTCTCTCTCTTCCTGCTGCTTGGTGTAAAGAGGCTAAGGGCCTGTCCCCACCTTGAATCTCTGTCCTTGCCTCCCCACCGGATTTTCACCATCACATCCTGCAGATGAGTACACTGTGTTCAAGCAGGCGATACTTTCTCAGACCTTAAGTACCTCTTAAGTACCGAGCTGCCTCACTGACTAATATCATTGTTTCCCTTTTCTCAGCCCCACTCCCCCTTTAACCCACTCTGTTCAGGTTTCCAGCCCCACCACTCCACATTAACACAGCTGGTGAAGTGACTGATTGAAATTAATGGCTTTTTTGAAACGGTGTTTTGCATGACTCTGTTTATGACTATGTCAGCCTAAAGTCCTCAGGAAAGCCTCATTTGTACGATGTTTACTTTAAGCTCCAATAACAGTAAAACCCAGGTAATTGCTGATTGTCCTTTCCCCACACAAGTCCCATCCTCGTAGCCAGAAACTCAGTGCATATACAGGAAAGTTCTGCTAAGTCCCAGAAACTGCCCCTGAATTCCCAGTGAGCAGAGCACCAGCTTTGGTGGGGATACAAAATCGAACTCTGGGCTTCTCTCCCACGTGTTACCTGAAGCCAAAGTCAAAAAACAGAGGGAAGCACACATTTGGAAACTGGTCTCCCACAATGATGCTGAGATCTCTTATCGAAATTCTTAAAAACAAACAAACAAACAAAAAACCAGAGATATAATTGCCATGTAACATTGTGTTAGTTTCAGACATAATGATTCAACATACGTATATAGTGCAAATGATTGCCACAGTAAGCCTAGTGAATGTCCATCACCACACATATTTACGTGTTTTCCGTGTGATCAGAACATTTAAGATCTATTCTTTTAGCATCCTTCAACTATACAATCCAATATTGCCAACTAGTCACCATGCTGTATATTACACTCCCAGGACTTAGGCGATTTTTAACTGAAAGTTTGTACCTATCAATCACTCTTACCCAATTTCAGTGGTATCTCTGGCAACTACTAATCTATTCTCTATACCTAAGAGTTCAGAGTTATCTGGGTTTTGCAAGATTCTACATATAAGTGAGATCATATGGTATGTATCTTTCTGGGCTTGACCTATTTCCCTTAGCTGATTCCCTCAAAAGTTCATCAGTGTTATTGCATATGGCTGCATTTCCTTTGCCTCTATGGCTAAATAATATTCAAACATAAATAATATCTCAATTTCATAAATCGATTCATCCATTGATGGACACTTAGATTATTTCCACATCTTGGCTACGGCAACTAATGCTGCAATGAGCAGAAGGGTACCAAGTTATTTCTGAGTTTTACTGTTTTTGTTTCCTTTGGACCAATACCCAGCTATGGAATGGCTGGTTCGTATGATACTGGGTATTTTTTCTTTTCTTTTCTTTTCCTTTTTTTTTTACCCTTTGAGGAAATTCTACACTCTTTTCCACAGTGGCTGTATCAAATTACATGCCCACCAACAGTGCACAAGGTTTCCCTTTTCTCCGTGTCCTAACCAACAGTATTACTTTTTGATAACCACCAGTCTAGCAAGCGTGAGGTGAGATCACATTGTGGTTTTGATTTGCATTTCCTGCTGACGGGGATGTCGAGCATCTTCTCTTATATCAGTTGACCATCTTTATATCTTTGCAGATCCTCTGCCCATTAAAATTATTTTAATTTGCGTTGCTCTTTCAAAGTTTAAATTGGATTGATTTGTGATGTTGAGTTGTACGAGTTTTTTTATATGTTGCATATTACCCACTTATCACATATGACTTGCAAATACTTTCTCCCATCAGTAGGTTATTTTTTCATTTTGATGTTTTTCTTTTTGTGCAGAAACTTTTCAGTTAGATGTAGTCCATTGTGTTTACTTTTGTTTTTGTTGCCATTGCTGTTATTGTCAAATCCAAAGCGTCATCACCAAGACCAATGTCATGGAGTGGCTGCCTGGGGGTTCTAGGAATGTTATGATTTCAGGTCTTCCATTCAAGTCTTTAATCCTTTCAGAGTTAGTTTTTGTGTTTGATGTAAGGAAATTACCAATTTCCTTCTTTTGCATGTGACTTGTCTGATGTTCCCAACATTACTGACTGAAGAGACTGTCCTTTCCCCATCATATATTCTTGGCTCCTTTGTCATGAATGAATTGACCCTGTATGTCTAGGTTTATTTCCGGGCTCGTTGTGTGTTCCACTGATGTGCGCATCTGTCTTTATGCCAACGGTTTAATGTTCTTTGATTTCTATAGCACTGTAATCTAACTTGAAGCCAGGGAGCGTGATGCTTCCAGCATTGTTCTTCTTTTGCAGGATTGCATTGGGTAGGCATGATCTTTCGTGGTTCCATTCAAATTTGAGAATTGCTCCATTTTGGTGAAAAATGCTGTTGGAATTTTGATAGGGATTGCATTGAATCTGCATATTGCTTAGGGTAGCATGGGTATTTGAGCAATATTAGTTTTTCCATTCCATGAGTACAGAATGTCTTTGCTGCCTCTGTGTGTTTGACTTCTTTCGTCAGTGTCTTATAGTTTTCGGTGCACACCACATTCACCTACTTTGCTATAGTTATTCCAAGGTATTTTCTTCTTTTGGATTCACTTGCAAATGGGATCGTTTTCTCAGTTTCTCTTTCTGATAGCTCATTATTAGTGTGAGAAGCACAACTGGTTTTTGTATATTGAATTTGTATCTCATAACTTTATTGAACTCTTCCCTTAGTCCAGTAGGTTTTTGTATGGTCTTTATATATTTATAGATGCACGCGCAAAATATTATAACATCTGAAAATAGTGACAGTGTAAAATTTTCCTTTACAATTTGCTTACCTACATGTCTTTTTCTTGCCCAGTCACTTTGGCTAGGACTTCCAACAGAATGTTGAATAAAAGTGGTGAGAGTGGGCGTCCTTGTCTTGCTCCTGATCTTCGAGGTAGAGCTTTCAACTTTTGACAGTTGAAAGTCACTCAAAGCTCAGGCTCAATCCTGGGGATCCCTCCCAGGGTCCTGACCACGTGGGTGCCTAAAGGAGTGTCCAGGACTAGAAATAGGTTTTCTAGAACACTGTGATGTGGTTCAAGGCTGTGACATCTGAGCCCCCAGGGTTGTGGCCTTGGGGACATCCATTATCCCATCCTACTTCTATTTTTGGTCAGTGGCAGGAGGCAGAAGAGGCATTTGGAGATGCATAGCGGGCTAAATATATTAACGTTGGTTAATACCTGTTAGGTGGATTTCAAAAAAATCACCACCAATTCACTCTCCCAAAGCCAGTGTACAATACTATTTAGGTATCGTTAACTTTTTAGTGGTTTTTCAATTTGCAGTTTGTAAAATGTAACCTCATTGTTATTGTATTTCCACGATTGCTTGTGACGTTGAGCTCTATTCCTTTCATATTGTGTGTGTGTCTTTCTGCCTGCTCAAATTCTTTGCTAAACTTCTCTTGTCTGTATACATGTGTTACTTGAGTGGTTTTATTAGAGTCCTCTGTGTGAATTTCTTAACGATTCTTCGGTCTGTTATAATGAAGGACATGTTTTCTCCCAGCCTCTCACTTCTTTTCATTTTATTATGCATGCCATCTCATATGTGGCTACTCTTCATTTGGTTGTACATACTGCCTTCTTTATCTAGTCCTCACCACAACTATGTGAGTTTGGTAATACCTCCGCTTTCAAATTTGGAAACTGAAGCTTTTCGAAAGGTGCAGTAATTGCCCCATATTCTGATCTGAGACCCTAACCTATTTGTGCCCAGGACTCAAAGACTGTATAATGAGTAGGGTCCGAGGTAAGCTGTCAGTCAACATAAAGCCTCTTCATACTGCCTCCTCCCAGGCACCACCGCCTAAGATGGAGCCACCATATCTATCCTGTATGAAACATCTCTCAGATCATGTCATTTCCTTCCACCCCATCTTCCACTACATTTAGCACACATTTGAAAACCCAAAAGTGAGTGGTTGTTCTGTGGGAGCAATTTCTCGGGCTGCCCATCTGTTGTCTGTGATTGAGACCCGACATGTCTGAAGATGACCAGCGATGAACAAAATTGACTGGCAGGGTCATGGATACAAACAAAGCCCATGTTGGTGATATCTCAGCACATTTCCTCAAATGGGAGTCACAGAGAAATCAAGTCCTTCCTAAAATTGGTACAGGAAGGATGGGTCAAACATTTGCGAGAGTGGTCATCAAGAGTGTGCTCTCCCTTGGCAAGGCTGAAAAACTGAGCTGAGGGCTCCACGCTCGGAGTCCCAGTGAGATGCAGCTTTCCCTATAGGCTGCATGTAAGAAAATAGACTCATGAGATTTGATGGGTGCTCCTATGAGGTCTACTCTTATTATTCTGTACCTGAAAGGTCTACGTTATTCTGTACCTTTAAGGTCCGCAATTAGATTTCTGTGTTTGTATGAGGCCAGTTGTACTCAGACCGAGTTCAGGAGTGTCCGAAGGTCTGTCAAATTGCAATGGGTGAAGGGTCCTGCAGATGCAGCTGCTTACCCCACTGGGTTACCACCTTCATTTTATTAGTCTAAATAATCCCCCAGGGGAGTGTAGCGTGAGATGAAATTGAACAGCAAATGGTGGGAAGTATCTCCAGGTGATCCCGCCATGTAGGAACTGTGGCCCCCTTTATGTTTTAATGGGTTGAGTGTGGAGCTGCAAATACAGAATCCCTTGTCCGTGAGAAGATGAACTGTGACATACAGTAGATCGAGACTCCATGGTGCTCTAGTTAGGGACAATGTCTCTTAGGCTGCTCTGTAGTAATGGGAGGGTCCTTGCTCCAGGCCAGCCAGGCACCAGAAGCGGGCTCTGTCCCTTGCTGATGTGATGCAACCTTGGGATGGTACTCAAACCACTCACCTTGTGTTGGGTATTCGTGGAATAAAATGAGCATGTGTGACACCACAGGTTGTGTAATCCTTGACAGAGCTGAGGACAAGTGTTGACACTTTCCTAAGGTTACCTAGAACTCACTGGGATACAGCAGCAGAGAAAATGAGGGCAGGGTGGTGGGGGAGACAAAAAAAAAAAGCATGCTGAATCTCTTTCTCACTTGCATGCTCCAACCAGGCTCTGTTCAACCTGAGAGCAAGGACACCCTGGGTGCCTTTGCTGACCCCATGTCCTCTCCCAAGGGACCGTCCACTTCCTTTACTTATATAAAAACTAGCCACTGGGGTGTAGGGATGGGGGCACAATGCAGCTATAGTTGGGGGTGAGGACGTAAACAAAAGAGGAGGACTCAGACTAAGACTCGGGCTAAGTATATTTCAGAAATTGAGATGAAGATCTGAAGACTCATGCTTTTCCTTACAGATGACCTTTCTGACACCCCGCCCCCCGCCCCCCCCCTCCACATAATTGCCCCATGTGCTCTGACTTCATCTGAATGTTTAAGGGGTCATGGGGTCTCTCCTGTGATGCACAAGTTCACTCATTCCTAGTCATGGATGATAGTAAGGGGAGGCTTATTTGATACTTTTCAGCTGATTCTGGCCCTCGATAGCCAGAGAAGTTTCAGAAGGCTCGAGGATACAAGCAGCTAGAAGAAGAGAACTTTCTGGAGAACCTAGGCAGTCACTTTCAGAAGCACTGAGTCCAAAGAGGGTGAAGGAGTCGCCCAAGGTCAAACCAAAGAGATCAGGCTTCCCTCAGGCAGGAAGAACAGGGATGTTAACGGGGAAGCCAACGGGGGAAGAGGTGATACTCTGTGAGTCTGGAGCTGGGGGTCTGTGGTGGATGATGTCAGCCTGAGGTCCAATCAACAGCAGAGGTGTTCCTTTCAGGAGATGATGTGGAATGCTGTGGCTGGGGTTAGTCAGTATCTGACCGGTAGGGGAGAAATGGCTTGGGCCTAGAGGCCTAGGAAAATGTTAGGGTCAGATTAGAGAACACTAGACAAGGTGGGCTTGTGTCGAAGATGAGGAATATAGATGAGAGTGCTTTCTTGCCAATTCTTGCTGTGTGAAATCTCTGCTGCTTGGGTTTCAGTGTGGCTACGAGCTGGGCCCCAAGTTTATCCACCCAATTTCACCATGTCACTTCTTGTCTCAACAGATATTCACGTCCCAAACACAGACACGTGCATCATGGGAATACGTGTGCGTGCACGCACGCGTGCACACACACACATCCTCCACACATCCCATACCCATCCCACATCACCGATGGCAGACTCTGCGTGACATCCCCATCCAGTCTGGTGACAGACACAAGAGCCACTACAAAGTCTTCCCCAGCCACTGAGAGCTGAAGCTCTTATCTTCTGGACGGGGCTGAGACCGAGGATGTGTGATCCCCGGCTCTTTCGGAGAAGCAGCAGCAACCTGGAGCTGAGAATCCCCATGGAGTTAGAGAAGTAACCCACCTCGCGAGAAGGGAGATGTGGCAGGGAGAGGGGAGGATCCTGGGTCATCAGGAAAAGCTGCTGAGATAGCAGATCTACAGCAATCCGGTCATGGTTACATTGATAGCTTTCACTCTTGGATGCCCTCCAGGGACATATGGAAAAGGGCTATGAAAGGGCTATGAGGTTCCCCAAAGCTCTTTTCCTACCTGAACTTCACTCTTCCTGGCTTCATTACAACTTAAAGGCACTGGACCTCTGAACAACTAAAGAGCAACTAATCCATGCAGCAGAGCCTACTCAAGTGCTTCTTCCTTTCCTGGCCTTGTACAACATGAGTTAGGAGAAAAAAACACTGGTTTTCCCGTGTGCTCGTTAGGCTCTTGGATATTAATAAAGCACACCTTATACCATTGTCCATTGTCCTGATGATTCTTGGTGTTGCAATATCTAACAGGATCTCCCTGCGCTGTTAGGTTAAAAGTGCAAATATGTTCCACCCCCCTGGACAGACTGTTCCCACTGATACTATGTTGTGGTCCTTATCAAGGTCACTTTAGGGAGGGGAGCACACCCTCATCATGTGAAAATGCGCAATCTGTAGTTGGAGACGAGATCGTCTGTTGGATGGGATGGGCTGGGGGGCTTGGGAACGGACTATTTGAAGATGGGTCTCAGTTTCTCTTCAGATTCAGAGATTCTTCCTCCCTGTATCCTTTTCTCCTCCCCCCTCCACAGAAACACTGCCCAGTTGTTCTGAGATAGAAGACTGTGTTTGGCGTTAAGGGAAGAGAAGTGTTATTCCTTCCACATTCCTACAGCCATTTTCCCCATCAGAGCAGAGTTGTCAGCTGTGGAAAATTCACTCTTCTTTGGATGAATTAATTCTATGGCAACGATTAGTGCGGAACCAGTGGCACTACCCGAGAAGAAGGGCGTGGCGCCTTATAGGACTAAGTAAGATGTGAGTTCCTCCCTCTGCCACCCCCGCTCCCCGCCCCGCACCACAACTGACAGCCCCCAATTCACTCAAGGGTGGTATCTTTCAGTGTTGAAGGGCACATTGCGGAAAAGTCGACACGAAAAGAATCAAGCATACCAGCATTTATTTCAGGCTCAGGAGCCAATGGAGAAATGGGGAAAAGCCGAGCAGGCATGCGGTAGCACAGGCTTTTGTTTTCCATTCATGGGCCTGTGTCTGTGGGTCCCAGGTCTCAGTTCCCGGATGCCTGGTGTCCTCCCCTACAAAGGCAAAGCACAGTGACAGCTGGACCCTTGGCAACTCTGAGGAAGTTAGCCATGGTCTGGGGACTCTCTGGATGGAATGGGAGGGGGAGAAGCATTGATTTGGCTGTGAACAGTGGGAGAGGCAGAGCTGACTCCAAGCTCTCACCTGAAGGACTTGGTGAAACATGCCAAGGCTTTCTGGAACCGGCTCTTCCAAGTCTCCCGGGGCCCAGCAGTCTCCTTGGGTGAGTCTGTACCATTGGGTGGGTTCTCCATGGTGCCACACAAAACCACACATTCCTCAGTGACTTTCTGTGGACCTGTCGTGTTCTGCAAAAAAACGAAAGTATAGACAGCTTCATCCTAATGGTCCCTGCCATGCCCAACATTCACTACCCCATTCAACAAGTATTATGTGTTCCAGGTGCCAGAGGCAAAGCAGTGACCTCTACAGACCAGCCCCCAGCCCCCCGGGCCTGACATCCCAGGACAGTGGAGGGAATCAGACTCGCCAGGTCAGGAGGTGGGAGGAAGGGTGTGAAGATCATGCTTCCAGGGGAGCGTGATGTGCCGGTAGCGATCAAGAAGACTTCCCTGAAGAGACCAGGTAAGCTCTTCACTCTGCTGGCTGCAGAGGCCGGCGGGTGCTCCTCCACCCTCTCTAGCCCCTCTGGCGCCGCCCTGCCTCTCCTCCCTCCTATAGCCCAGTGCGCTGTGCTCAAACAGTGGATACATTTCTGATACGTGGCATCTCCTCTGTTCTTGTGTCTCTTACTCCCACCCATCCAGTCTCTTTTTCTTTCGCATTTTTTTTCTTTTTCTTGCTCATCTTCACTCTGAACCTTCCGGCAGGCTCAAGCCAGGTTTCTGCTTGCTGAACAACAAAAGCAGGTGGTGAGTTGTCATTTGACAGGGAGGCTATGGACAGGACTATTCAGGTGGGCCCTCCCAACATTTAGATTCATAGGATTATGTACGTCAACACCCTGGGAAGGTGTGTGCGATTTCCAAACAAGGAGGTGGGGACTGGTTGAGCCCATCCACAGTTGAAGTCAGGGTATGTGCCATGCTGCAGCTGTGAGACAGTCAGCCTCTAGTGATTAGTGGGCAGGTGGCTTTGGGCCTGGAGAGCTTGGAAAATGTGACGGACCGAGGGGAAGGGCCTGGTCTGGGCTAAGTTTCAAGTGACACGCCTGTGGTGAGAGCTCCTTGTTGCCTAGTCCTGCTGTATGACATTGCATCTTTGACAACTAGTTTCAAGTAATGATGCCTAGTTGTGCCCCCTGTTTACCACCCAGATCTATGAGAGCTCCTTGTATGCCGTGCACGTAAGGCGAGGAGAGAGGAAGCAGTGGCCTCAAAGTCTTTTGTTTCATTTTTGGAATAATAGCATTGTTTAGGAGAGTATCTCTTGTGTGAACCATGAGGCTGTAGGACTGATCTTCTCTGGAAGCCTTAACCTGGGCATACAGAAATGAATGACACCCAGTCGCTGTTTCACGTCATTCTATGGGCGAGAAGCCAAGAAAAGGTTTATTACAGTAGAGATGGAATTAAGTTTATGTAGCTTCAGAAGGACCGAGGAGGACCAGCCACCCAACCTTGAGAGTTGGAATGGTGTCTGAGTGATTTCCCAAGAGGAGACGTGCCTGAAACGAGTGAGAAAAGAAGTTGGTCAGGAATTAGAGAAAGCGTCTCTAGCAGAAGTCCAAGACAATAAAGTGAGCTTCTGCAACTGAAAATAAGTAGATTTGGGTTTCTGTTCCTGGGATTAAATAGAAGTCAAGGTCAGTCACGAGGTTCCAGTACAGGAGTAGGAAATGGTGTTGAACAGAGATATTGGACCCTGGCTTTTGAGAAGTGAAAGATTTTGGTTTTGTGTGTGTGTGTGTTTGTGTGTGTGTGTGTATACATACATACATATATATATATATATATATATTTATAACAGCCCATCAGTTATGTTTCCTTCCTGATCATACATTTTGAATGAATGTCCCGCCTAAGGTATCTTTGCCTAATCTTACGACACGAAAGTTTCCTCCTACATTTTCTTGTCGGTTTTACCTTTCAACATTTACATGTAGGTCAGTGATTGATTCTGAGTCATCTTTTGCACACAGTGCGAGTCAGTGAGGTTTGTGGTTTCTTTGTCCATGTGGAGATCCACTTTTTCCAGAACCAGAAGTTCACCATTAACTTAATTGTCTCATTACCTTTCACACAAACTAAACTGCCATTCATGCATAGGTCTATTTCCGGGCATTCTGTGTTTATCCAGTGGTCCATATACCTTCTTTGTGATAGTATCGCAGTGTCATGATCAGCATAACTTTATCCGAAGTCAGAAAATGTGGTAGAGCAAGACCTCCATCTTCTTTCTTTTCCAAGCATTTTTTGGCTATTCTGATTTCTTAATAGTAATTTTATTATTTCTTGTGTTTGCAACGCTATTTTCATTTTAGGATATGGAAATCGCATCTCAGTCTATGAGTATTTCCCATCGCAACTGACACCAGAGTTCTAGTGTCCTTTACCACCACCTTGCTCCCCGATTCTTCCCTTACCACCTTCTCCCCTCCTTGGTAGCCAATGTCTTGTGTCCTACAAATTTTGTTGTGGCTTGTCTGTTCATTTGTTTTGTTTCATGATATTCCACATATGAACGGAACCATCCGGTACGTCTCACTTTCTTTCTGACATAGTTCACGTAACATGATCCCTTCCATTTCCATTCAGATTATTGCAGAAGGTACAATTTCAGCTATTTTTAGTAGCTGTATACGATTGCACTGAGTAGATGTACCACAACTTCTTTATCCAGCCATCTGTTGGTGGGCATTTAGGATGTTTCCATATCTTGGCTATTGTGAATTGTGCTGCTATCAACACGGAGGTGCAGTTATTTTTTTCTGATTAGAGACTTTGCTCCCTCTGGGTATATGCCCTGGAGTGGGATTGCTGGCTCAAATGGTAGATCCATCTCTATTAGAGGAATCCCTGCACTGTTTTCCAAAGAGGTTACACGCATTTACATTCCCACCAGCAGTGTAGGATGTTTCCTTTTACTCCACACCCCCTCCAAAACTTGTCGTTTCCAGTCATTTCGTTAGGCCATTTTCCCTTGTCTGAGGTGATTTCTCATTGTGTTTTCATTTGCATTTCTCTGATGATGAGTGATGTGAAACATTTTTTTTTTTCAGGTGTCTAAGTCCTCTGTGTGTCTTCTTTGGCTAGGTGTCTATTCAGGTCTTCTGCCCATTTTTTGAGTGGGTCATTTGCTTTTTGATTGTTGAGGTATATGAGCTCTTTATGTATTTTGGAGATTAAGCACTTGTCTAATGTAGGCTATGGTGAATATGAATAGCTTTTGCAGCTTGGTGTTTAGTGGTGGTTTCTTTTGCTGTGCAGAAACTTTTTAGCTTGATGTCATCCCAGTTATTCATTTTACTTCGATTTATTTTGCAGTAGCTGTTCCTTCCCCTGAAGACCTCTTTGAGATTGAGGTCATGGATCATTTCCTCCACATTTTCTCCTAAGTATTTTACGGTTTTGAGTCTTATGTCCAGGTCTTTAATCCATTTTAAGCTAGCTCTTTTCTATGGCAGCAATGAGTAATCTAGTCTTGTTTCATTTTTGCAGATGTCCGCCCAGTTTTCCAACACCATATGCTGAACAGATTTTCCTTCCTTCATTGTATGCTCTTGGCGCCCTTGTGATAGTCTAACTGTCCATCTAGGTGCGACTTTATTTCTGGGCTCTCAATTTTTTCCCATCGATCTGTGAATCTTATTTTGTTCCAGCACCATGCTGTTTTGATGATGATTGCTTAGTATTATAATTTGAGTCAGTCAGGGAGTGTGATTCCTCCCCTGTTCTATCTTTCTTGTTTGTTCGTTTTTGTTTTGTTATGATAGCTTTGGCTATGGGGACTTTTGCAGTTTCATAAACACATCAGAATTTTTTGCTCAAAATCCTTGAAAAATGATCCTGGAATTTTGAAGGTAATTGCACTAAATCTATATATTGCCTTGAGTAGGATGGCCATGTTAACTAAGTTAATTCTTCCAGTTTGTGAGCATGGGATGTTCTTCCATCTCTCTGTGTCTTCTATTTCTTTTGTTAAATTCCTGTGGTTTTCACAGACGAGGTCTTTCACTTCCTTTGTTAGGCTTATTCCTAGGTAAATTTACGATAACTTTTGTGCTGTTGTGAATGGGATTTCTTTCTCAATTTCTTTATCCTCTACTTCAGTGTTTATACACAGGGATGCTACTGGTTTTGGTGTGTTGCTTTTATATTCTGTCAATACGCTGTATTCATGTATTGTTTTCAGGTTGGGGTTGGCTTGTTGGTTTGTTGTTTGTTTGTTTGTTTGTTTTCCCGGTGGAGTCTTTAAGATCTTCCAGGTATAGCATATGTTCTGCAAATAATGATAGTTTTATTTCTTCTTTTCGGTTTGGATTCCTTTAATTTGTCTTTCTTGCCTTATTGCTCTGGCCAAGAATTCCAGAACTATATTGACTAGCAGTGGTGAGAGTGGGCAACCTTGTCTGTTCCACATCATAGCACAAAGGCTTCTAGTTTGTCAACACTGAGTGCGATGTTAGCTTTGGTTTTCCATGTATTTCTTTTATTATGCAGAGGCATGCACCCTCCATTAATCTGCTTATTCTATCAGGGAAATGACTTGCATTTTTCTACATTAGTGCTTTCCATGTAGACTCTCATGCTGTTTGAAAAAATAGTTTTTGGCTTCTTCTTTTTCAATCTACAACTTTTATTTTATTTTCTTGCTCTGTTCTTCAAGCAGGACCTGAAACATAAAGCTCAATAGGCATGGTGAGAATTGACATTATGCCTTATACCTACACTTAAGGGAGAAGCATTCAACCTTTCATCATTAAGAAGGATGCCAGCAGCAGGGCTTTGGAGAAGCACTTTATCAGGATAAGGATATTCCCTTATGTTATCAAATGTTTGCTAATCATGAATAGATGTTTTATGTAAATTATCAAGTGACTCTTCTGTCATTTGTTGTGCAATCACTGTTTTCCTTTCATCTCTTTCCTCTGATAAAACACATGCTGTTCACCCACCCACACATTTTTCACATTTTATTTACATTTTAAGACTTAACTTTAATCTCAAAACCACACATCTATTTCCTTTTGTCGATGTCACCTAAACTTAGATGCATGGTTGGTCAAAGATTGTAAACAAATATTTACCATGTCTGTTACATGTAACACACAGAGGGAGGGCTTTTTAGCAGAGATTCATCGACCTCCCCCACAACGTTTTGCAACTATAAATATAGGTATCAAAACGATTCTGAGCACGTTTTTTTTTTGACACTGCTGGTTGCCAGCACCCACATGACTTCAAGAAGTAACACGAAATGTCACACTATTCCTTGTATCTACCTGCTTCTTTAGACAATTTGAACAGCAACTCTTTCTCTAAGCAAGATGGATAAAGCGTGCCATTGCTGTCGTTTCTTTTCAGAAACACAAGCTTCCAAGCCATCTGACGTGTCTTACCATGCTTTCATCTAATAAGCCTGAATTCTACTGTGAGCACTCCAGGTTTGTGCTTAAATGACAGTGACTTAGCACTTAGTGAAAAATATGCTGCTTTTTCCCTCCTGTCGCCTGAAAACGTAACAGGTTACCGTATATTAATCACAATCTTATAAATACCCAAGTTATGTTTGCCAAAGAGAATTCCCTAACTTAGAGAGTGGGTATTTTGCATTGTGATAGTTAATGAAGCTATTTGCATGCGTAGAAGGTTTTTGATTTAAGACAAGTTTGAGATCCACTAAAACTGATTGTACATTTGTCCCGATGGCTGTGGAAGCCTCACATTTTCTCTGGGCATCATAAGACACCTTACTTCTTGAAGTACAACTTTAATACTTTATGAATTTTGCCATTAATGCTCCATGCATCCGCCATTCCACTGGAATTATTCATTCCATTCATATTGATTCTGGTTACAAAATCTAACTGATGGAGGAGCTTCTAGGTATTTAGAGTCATGGTCTTCTTTCAGGCTGTATGTTCCGTTTTCATCATTTGTCCCTCGTGGTCCAATAAACATGCCTGTCCACCCTGTTAGAGTCATATCATATCCTCATCTTCAAGTCCTCAGCTATCCATGCCATCCCCTACTCCTTTCTGTCCGTAACGTTCTCCCAACTAGGGAAATAATGAGGAACTTTCATCCTGTGGAGATAACCATCTTCTACTGCAGCCTGACATCAGGCCCCTCTGTTTTCATTTTTATTTTTTAATGTCAAAGTGAACTCGTACTTCTAGGATAGATTCTGCTCCGTATTGGAGTATAACTTTCACATATCATTAGATTCAAATTGCTAAAGTTTCATTAGGCAGTTTCAAATCGATGTTCATCAGAGAGATTGGCCTGTGATGCTTTTTTTCCCCTTGTAGTATCTTTTTCTATTTCTTGTATAAACGTAGCACTGTCCTCATAAAATGAATTGGCAAGTTTCCCTCCTGTATTTTCTGAAAAAGTTCTGTAGGAGTATTAATATGTGTATATATATATATATATATAAATATTTGATACTCTTTGCCAGTGAAGCAATCTGGAACAGAAGTTTTCTTTGTTTTTATTTTTTAATTTTCTTTTGTTCACAATGCTATATTCATTTTAGGATGCTGAAAGTGCTTCTCTGTATTTCGCACTACTCCCACCACCAAATTTTCAGTGGCCTTCACCACCACCTTTCCCCCTCTTTCCTTCCCTTCACCCCTCCCTACCTGCCCCCAATTGCAGATCCTGTATGCGGGCTTTTTTGTTGGGATTTTCATATTCAATTGTTTCGTTTCATTATATTTCACATATAAGTGACACCATACTGTATTTCACTTTCAGACTAAAGTTTTCTTTAAGGGAAAAGTTTAATTGCAAATTTTGGATGACTGATTAAAAACTTTATTTCATATTGCGATATGTTTTAGAGGATATTGAATTTGCACCTCAACCCTGATATGTTTCACATCACACTCGCTACTAGAGTCCCAGTGCCTTATATCACCACCTTGTTAACTCCTCCCTTCCACTTTTCAAAAACTCCCTACCCCTTAGCCACAACATTGTGCCCTGTGAAATTTTTTGAGATTTTCTGGGCTTTTTATATTCCAAAGATAAGTGAAACCATCCTGTCTTCTCTTTTTCTCTCTTATTTCACTTAGCATTATCACCTTCATTTTATCCAGATTGTTGCAATAGGCACAATTTCATTATTTTATATACCAGCACAGAATTCCATCATATAGTTATATGTATATATAAAAAATATATATATGCATAACAACACTTCTTTGTCCTGTTATATGTTGACGACCATTTAGGTGGTTTCCATGCATTGACTATTGTGAACTGTGCTACTATGAACATAGGAGTGCAGAAATTTTTCCTGACTAGAGTTTTTGTGTTCTCTGGGTACATGCCAAGTAGCAGGATTGCCGGTTCAGATTGGAGATCCATGTTGTGTGTGTGAGGAATCTCCATACTGATTGTCAAGGAGGTTGCACTAACTTATATTCCCACCAACAGTGTAGGAGAATTCTTTTTCTCTATTTTTTTCTCCACACCCTCTCTATCATTTGTTGTTTGTAGTCTTTTTGATATAGGCCATTCTCACTGGTATGAGTTGATGTGTCATTGTGGTGTTTATTTTTGTTTCTTTGATGACCAGTCATGAAGGGCATATTTTTTCACGTGTCTCTAAGCCATCTGTGTATCTTCTTCATGTAAGTGTCTATTCAGTTCTTCTACTCATTCTCCGAGTGTGTCATTTGCTGATTTTTTGCTAAGGTGGATGGCATATATTCTGGAAGACAATCTCTCGTACGACATATGTTGTGGGAATATCTTCTCCCACTCAGTGGGTTACCTTTTCGTTTTAGTGGCAGATTTTTTTACTGTACAGAATGTTTTTAGCTTTATCTAATCCCAGTTGTTTAGGTTTAATTTGGTTTCTTTGCCATAGGTGTTCTACCCAAAGAAGTTGATATCATGGAGTGTTTTTCCTGTGTATTTTATGTTTTCCAGTCTTATGTCTATGTCTTTGATCCATTTTCAGTTAGCTTTTGTGTATGGTACTAATGAATAGCGTGGCTTCTTTTCTCTCTCTCTCTCTTTTTTTTTTTTTTTTTTTTCAGGTCTTTCTCTCCAGTTTTCTCTGCACCGTTTGTTGAATAGACCTTCTTTCCTCCAGGGTATGTATGCTCTGGGCTTCTCTGTCATAGATTAGCTGTCCATATAGGTGTGGCTTTATATCTGAGCGCTCACTTTTCATTTCATTGGTCAGTGTGTCCTTTTTTTTCAGTTGTTTCAAAACATACTCTTTTGATTTTGATTGCCTTGTAGTTTAGTTTGAAGCTAGGGAGTGTGATTCCTCCGCTGCTCTTTTTTTGTTCTGAAGAGAATTTTGACGATTGGAAGCCTTTGGTGGTTCTCTACAAACGTTAGTAATGTTTGTTCAACATGCTTGTAGAATGTCCCTGGAATACTGATGTGAATTGCAGGAAATCGTTATCTTGCTTTGGGTAGGATGGCCATTTTTACTAAGTGAGTTGTTCCAGTCCATGAACATGGAATTTTCTTCCAATTGTTTGTCTTCTACTTCTTTTTAAAGTCTTGCAGTTTTCATTGTAATGGTCAGTCATCTCCTCCGTTAAGTTTATTCCCAGATATTTTGTCTTTTCTGTAGTTCTACTATGAATGTGATTTCTTTTTAAATTTCTTTTTCCTCCACTCCATTGTTTGCATCTAGAAATGCTACAGATTTTTGAGTGTTGTTTTTACATCCAGCGACTTTATTGTATTAATTTCTGTTTCTAGTACATCTTTGGTGGGCTCTTTGGGATTTTCTAGGTAAAATATTAAGTCATCTGCAAATAATAAAATTTTCGTTCCTTCTTTTCCCATTTGGATTCCTTTATTGTCCGTTTCTTGCTTTAGTGCTTTGGCCAAGACCTCCAGAATTATGTTGAATAGCAGTGGTGAAACTGTGCATGATTTTCTTGTTCCACGTCTTAGGAGAAAGGCTTTTAATTTTTCAACATTGAGTATGATGCTGGCTATGGGTTTTCCATATATTGCTTTTGTGATGTTGATGTATGTGCCTTATATTCCTATTTTGGCAATTTTTTAAATCATGAATGCGTGTTGACTCTTGTCAAAGGATGTTCTGCATCTATTGATATGATCATGTGACTTTTGATATTCCCTTGGTTGATGTGGTGCGCCTTACATTGCTTGATTTGCATATGTTGAGCTATCCTTGCCAGGATGATCTATCTATTGATTTCAGTGTGGATATCGAGGTCCAGTTATAATATTGTGCTCTTGTCAATGCCTCATTCAACGTCTACTAGTATTTTATATATTCAGGTGTTCCAGCTTTGGGTGTGTATTTAGTAATGACGGTTGTTTGTCTCTTCCTGGTAGATTAACCCCTTGACCATAATATAGTGTCCATCTTTGCCTTGTATTACCCTTTCTAGGTGGAAGTCTATCTTGTCTGATATTAGTATTGTAGCTCCTGGTTTCCTTTCATCCCCGTTGCTTTGATATGCTTTTCCACAGCCCTTTGCTTTTAGCCTTTTGTGTGTTTGTATCTGATGTGCCTCTATTGTAGGTATAAGATCAATGGGTCCTATTATTTGATCCAACCTGCACTGAATCAAAAGACTGTCTTTGATTGATGAGTTTGGGTCATTCTAATTTAAGGTCTTTAGTAATATGTAGGGCTTTGATTCTCATTTTAGTCTTGTTTTCCGTTAGTTTTATAGCTCTGTTGCTTCTTTTTGTTGTTCTGTTTGCCTTTCCCTTTAGATGCGTTTTGATGTTGGTTCCCTCCGTTTCATCTTCTCAACTATGTATCTGTATAAGATAACGTTTTGTGGCTACCTTGTGATTGGCCTATATATTAACCAATCTACGGTAATATTTTCTGAGCTGCGATTGCTATCATCCTTGTGTGCTTTCACAGATTCCATGTATTTTCTTTCCCCCTTACTTGTGTTTTCGTTACTTATTGTTGAAGGTCTTTATTTCTCCTTCATATTTGAATCATAATTTTGCAGGGGAAAAATATTCTTGGCTGGCATTTTTACAGTTAAGCATTTTGAATAGGTACTTCCACTCTCTCCTGGCCTATAGGGTTTCGACCGAGAAGTCTGATGACAGCCTGATGGGTGTACCTTTGTAGGTTATGTTTCTCTTTTCTCTAGTAGCCTTTAGAAAATGTTCTTTATCATTGACTTTTGAGAGTTTTACTGTGAAAAGTCTTGGTGTAGGTATATTTGCATTTAGGAACTTGGGTGATGTAGCAGCTTCTTGGACATAAATGTTTAGTTTTTGAGGCAGCTATGGGAAGTTTTCTGCTATTACTTCCTTATATAAGCTTTCTGCTCCCTTTGGAGATACCCACTATTCTTAGGTTTGTTCTCACGGTATTTGGTATTTCTTCTTGGGTTTCTTTATTTTCCCCCTCAGTCTTGTTTCTCTCTCCTCTTCCATGAGGGTGCTTATATGTTTTTGTCTTCAGTTTTGGAGACTTGTTCCTTTGTGAGTTGAGCGTGTTTATGGATCTTTTCAGGATTATCTTTAGTTAATTGTCTGTGTTTTTCATATCTAGCAGTTCTGTTTGGGCTTTCTTTATATCCTCAGTCTCTTTGATGAAGCAATCCTTAACATTTATCACTTCTTTCTGAAGTCTTGTGTTTGCCTGCAGTAGTTACTTGTTTCTCCTGCAGATCCTTCAGTTTCTTCATAACTGTTGCTGTGAATACTCTGTCTGTTAGGTTGCCCATTTAAGTGTTTTGTCAATATCTTCTTAGACTAACTCCTGGTGTCTTCCTCTCTTTTAGCCATCTGTGGGGGTTTTATTCGGGCGGGGGCTGGTGATTTGAATTTTTGTCAAGGCTTGCCCCATTTGCCCTGTATGTTTTCTTTTTTCTTTTTGGCCTTGTGGCTTTATTTTTCTCTCTCTCGTTTGATCTTTTCCTAGGCAGGGCAGCTGTGGGCAGTTGTGGGCTGTGCAGTATTCACGTGCAGGGCTGCTCCTCACTGGTGAGCAGGTTGGTTCAGCTCAGCAGCGTGCAGGGTCCCTCAGGTCAAGGTGGGCGTGGCTGTTCAGCTCCAAGGCAAACAAGGTCACTCAGTGCAGTGGTAGTTGTGGTTGTTCCCTTCACTTAGGGCTACCTGCCAGATCCCTCTACCCTGGTGGGTGTTGTTTATCAGAACAGTGTTGGTTAGTGAATGTGGATGCTCTGCTCTGCTGCGAGGGCAGGATTTCTCCTCTCCCGCTGTATGATTGGCTTGCTCCTTGGCAGGACGCGGAGGGGTGGACCGCTTGTGAGGTGGGGCGAAGGCAGGGCCACTGATGCCTCTGTCCTCTCTTCGCTGGCTATGGTCCGGCCAGCTCCTCACCCAGGCGTTGGAGGGTGGAGGCCTCGAGTGTTCGGGACTTCTCTCCTCTCTTCGCAGGTTGTTTCGCCTGTTACTACGTTTATCTGTGTTAATCCCTGTTTTCAGCTTTTTGTTGTTTACATAGAAGTGGAATTTCTGACTCTATATGGTAATTGTATACCTATTTTTAGGGGTGGGGAGGCACACTAAACACTCTTCCCCAGTGGCTGCACAGCTTGTGTTCCAACCAGGAATGCGTTCCCATTTTCCACGTCTTTACTACTTGCCGTTTTCTGTTTTCCTTTTCTTCTTTGTTATTAATAGCCATCGAGATGTGTGTGAAGTTGCATCTGATTTGTGGCTTTGGTTTACACTTTCCTAATGACTGGTGATGTTGTGCGTCCTTTCATAAGGTTATTGATCATTTCTATACCTTCTTTGTAGAAATAGTTAAGGAGGCCCATTGCTTAATTTTGAATCGTGTTCGCTTTTTTGTACTTGTTTGTTTTTTGAGTTTTGGAATTCCTTGTGTGTTCTGGATATTAGTCGCTTAAAAGCTACACGAATTGCAAAGATTTTCTCCCGTCCAGTAGGTTGCCTTTCCATGCTCTTGATAGCGCTTTTTAATGTAAAAATTTTTTAAATTTTGATCAAGTTGCAAGTTCATCAGTTCAGGTAGAGACCATATATTTGGCATGCAATTTCTTCCAAACTGGCAATCTTTGCCTATTTCCATGAGTGTTCGGAGCCATTGTATTTAGCAGAAGTGTCAACAGATTTCTGTTTTAAACTACAAACTTGGAAGTAATTTTACTTTGCTTCAATGGTATTTGTTCCTCTCTCCCATCTTATTTTGGTTGGGTATGTTTGGGATTCCATCTTATCCCCACTCCTGTAATACTTGCTACATCCATTTCACTTTATTTTACTGGCTACTCTTGTGCCTGCATGTGCATCTTTAACTTATCACACTCCGTCTTCAGGCAATATTGCACATTTTCACATATGCTAAATGATCCTAACTAGAGTATACCTTAATTTCCTCCTCTGGCATTTCGGAGTACCCTTGGCATGTGTTTTAATCCTGCATTGGTCATGAAGACCTCTTTCCCTTTCATGTATATCTGTAATAAGCAGTCAGTTACCTTTTATGCCTTAATTTAATCTCATATCTCATATGTCATACATCTCATATATATTTCACAAATGTTTGTATGTGTATACATGTGTTTTAGTCATTCATTTCTATTGGTCAGTCCAATTTCCCTTTGGTATCATTTGACTTCTGACTGCAGAATCCCATTTGACCTTTCTTGTTATGGAGATCTGCTCACGAAGGTACACTCAATATTCGTAGGTCTCAAACAGCTTCAATTCACCTTTATTTAAAGAGCAGTTTTATCAAGATAAACTGCACGTACCATTCAATTAACTCATTTGAATTGTACAGATCATTTTCTTTTAGTGAGTTCAAAGATTTGTACCATAGTCACTACAACAGACTTTAGACTATTTCCATGCTCTAAATACTGCTTCCATTACTGGCCACTTCCGACATCTCCACAGCCACTTCACCTGAGCCCGAAGCAGCTATTATTCTGCTTTACGATTTACAGATTTGATATAAGTGAAGTCATACTGCATGTACTCTTTTGCTAATAACTTCATTTGCTAAGTGTCATGTTTTCAAGGTTCATTCATGCTGTATCTTTTGTAAGTACCTCATTCCTTTTGATAGCCAAATAACCTTCTGTCTGTGGCTATGCCTTATTTCATTTATCCACTCATTGGTTGATGGACATTGGGCTGTTTTCACATTGAAGCTTTTTGAATAACACTGCTATGAGCATTTGTGTTGCTTGTCTTAATTTCACTGCGCTTGATTCCATAGCAAGAGGTGGGACTGCTTGGTTATGTGGTAACGCTTGTGTTTAATATTTGAGGGAATGGCTGATTGCTTTTCCAAAGTGTTTGTACCATTCTACATTCCAACCAGCAACGTATGAGTGTCTGATTTCTCCATATCCTCAACAGCATTGATCATTTTTCTGTCTTTTTGATTTTAGCTATTCTGGCGGGTGTGAAGGATTCTCATTGTGGTTTTGATTTGCATTCCTCTAAGGACTAATGACACTGAGCATATTTTGATGTGCTTATTGGCCATTTCTATAGCTTTTGTGGAGAAGTGACTATTAACATCTTTTGACCATCCATTAGCGAGGTTATATGCTTTGTTATTGGTTTGTAAAACGAATTTATTTCACCTGAAAACATGTCCTTGGTAGGTTATGTGGTTTGCAAATACTTTCTCCCATCCTACGTTCTCCCTTTTGACTTGATGGCATTATTTGTAGCAAATGAAAGTTTAATATTTGATGATGTCCATTATACCTGTCCCTTGTTGCTCTTGTTGTTGTAACCGGGGCTTTTGCTGCTGCATCAAAGAGACCATGGCCTAACACAATGTCATGAAGATTTACTGCCATTCTTTCTTCTCCACGTTCTATAGTTTTGGTTCTTATATTTAGGTCTGCGATCCGTTTTGAACTGATTATTGTGTATGACATGGAGTGAAGATCGGGTCTAATTTCATCATCTCATCCTTTTTCATATGGTTATCCACCTGTCACAGCACTGTTTTGGGGGGAAGCTGTCTTCTTTAACCCGTATCAGTGTCTTGCCAAACTGCTTGAAAATCAGATGATTGTACGTATGAAAATTTATTGATGTAATTTCAATTATATTTCCTCAATCTTTATAACTACCTTTGTGCCAAGTCCATGCTACCTTGATGGTTGGAGTTTTGTAGCAAGATTTAAAATTGGAAATTGTGTCCTTGAATGTTAATCTTTTTGTTGTTGTTGTTGTTCAAGATTCCTTTGGCTCTTCTGGAACCTTGGAATTTCCATGTGAATGTAGAGTTCGGCTGATGTTTTTCAGCAGCAAAATCAGCTGGGATTTTCAGGAAGACTGCACTGAATGTGTAGGTCCATTTGGGGTATGTTGTCATGCAAACAACATTAAGACTCCCAGTCAATGAGAAGGGGATGTCTTTCCATCTTTTCTCCCTTTTATAAATGGTGGTAAAATATGCATAACATAAAATGCAACATTTTGACATTTTTAGGTTTGTAGTTCTGTGTCGTCGTATACATTCATGTTGTGGCAGCAGCCCTCACGATATTTATCTCCAGGACTTTTCCTTTCCCCCCAAATGAATCTCTGTACCCATTAAGCACTACTTCTCTATTCTTCCCGTCCCTACCCACTTCACCCTCTGGCGACTCCCATTCTGCTTTCTAACTGTTCGACATTCTGCCAACACCTACCTTAACTTTCAGTGTTCATTTTATTTACTCTAAATGTAATTGGCGATGTGGTAGAACTCATGCCTACCATCTTCATATTTTTTTCCTCATACTCTCATGTTCCCCTCTCTCACCACTGAGGTGTTGTTTTGTGTCACATGGATGTTTTCCAGCATCTACTTTTCATTCCTTAATTCTTTCTTTAATATATCACTATTTTTGTGGTGGTGGCCCCACAAATTTCCAGTATGATATTAAATAATTCAGAATAGTGCCAACTTAATTTCAGTGTTCAAACGACTTTGTCCCTACGTAGCTCTGGGCCATTGAGACGTTTTGTTCTATTGCAGTTCTAGAAATCAAATCTTGATACCTCTTTTGCCTACCCAGATAATTGTATAATAACTGATTTATGCACCTGTCTTTTAAGTAAGACAGAAACAGAAAGGAATTGCAAGCAATAATATATTGATGCTGTCTTTTGTGAATGCCATTCTGATTACTCGTAGTGGTGCTTTTTATTACTTCAAGTGTTTTTGAGTTACTCTGTAGATGATTTTCTTTGGATCCTCCTTAATATTTCTTGTAGAGTAGGTCTAGTAGCAATGAATTCTCTGTTTTTCTTGATCTCAGAATAACTTCATTTTGCCTTTATTTGTGAAGTTAGCTTTGCTGTCTATAGAGAATGCTTGACTGGCGGTCTTTTACTTTAATCTCTTGAAATATGATTTCCCACTATCTTTTGGTCCCCAATGTTTCGGAGAAGTCAGCTGTCAGCAAGGGATCCCTTGCTGGTGAGGAGCTGCTTTTTTTTCTCCCTGCTTTCAGCAATCTCCCATTGCCTTGATTTTCAGCATTTGACCACGCTGTTTCTCGGTGCAGGTGTCCTTGAGCTTTTCCGCTATGGAGCTTCAGAGCTTCTTGTTTGTTTCAGTTGATATTTTTAGCCAAATTTAGGGGGTTTGGGGGCCACTATCTTTTCCAATATTATTCCTTCCCCTTTCTCTCCTTTCTTGTCCGTCAGGCACTAGCATTGTGCATAAGTTCGTGTGCTTGATCAAGTCCTTCAAGTCTCTGAGGCGGTGGACATCTTTATTCATTGTCTTCTCCTTTTAATCAGGCTGTACATTCACAATTGGCATGGACTTCCAAGAGAACTGAATCTTTTTCATGCCAGCTCCAATTCCTGTTGAGCCTCTCTACTGAATTTTTCATTGCACAAATGGTACTATTCCGTCCCCAAATTTGTATTCTTTAAAAATAGTTTCTAGTTCTTTGACGATATTCTCTATTTCGTAGTCATTGTTCTCAGATTTCCCTTTAGTTCATAAGACAGGGCTTCCATTATAGCTTTGAGCATGTTTGCAATAGCTCTTTTTACCAGTAAGGAATTCACCAATGATATGGTGAAGGATTTATTAAGTCTTTAGTGGAGAACTTACTGCTTTCTATACAGATGTTGATTTATGATGATGCACAGCTGAAAGTTATGTGTCTGAAAAGTTGTGTTCTAATGTGATGTTGCTTCAATAAAATAAAACATAAAATATAAAAAAAAATTAATAAGAACCAATCCTTTGTCTAGTAATCCCCATATCTGGGCTTCCCTGTGCATGTCCCACACTTTCCTGCTTCTTTGCATATCTGACAAGTTTTTTAGTGAAAACTGGACATTTTAAATAAGTAATGTGATGTGGCAATTCTAGAGTTCAGATTCTGTCCCCTTGCCAGGATTTGCTGCTACTGTTTGCTGTTGGTATTCTTGTTTGTTTATTGACTTTTCTGAATGACTTCCATAAGGTCTCTACCCCCTGTTGTGTTTGGCTACTGAATTCCCAGGTTGGCTAGCTCACCTAATGATCGGAAAGAGATGTCTTTCCATGCTGATGAACCTCCCAGTTTTTGCCATGGGGCTCTCTGTGTATGCTGCACATGTCTTTAACACAGCCAGGCATTTGTCAGGTCTGTCTTAACCTTCAGTTTTGTTTGCACAGAGCCTCAACATGAAACAGAGCAGAGCACTTAGGTCCTTTCCAGAGAATGTCGTAGTCTGGGCATGTGCCGCGTGCCTGACCTACATTCCCTGGGACAGATCATAGTTTTTCTAAGTATATGTGGATATTACCTTACCAGTTTTCCATTTTAAGGTTTTCTGCTACCCACCGCCTGAGGCAGCTGCAAATTGTTAAACAATTACTTCTGAATATTTTTGACAAATTCCCCTGGGGAAAAAATACCTCAAAGTGAGCAAGCTCTGTGTTAGTCCAGACAGAGCCAACCTGGCAGGTGGGGTCTTCGAGGGAACTACCAGGTCAATCAAATAATGGCAGCTCTCTGGGAATGAAGCTTTGCAGGAAGTTCTTCCTCATGCTGCTCCCTCATTCTACAGCTGCCATTGGAAGCTCATTTTCACCAGGAATGCAAGCTGTTGGTATTGAAGGCTATCATGAAGTTGGATAGAGGGGCATGGGCATAGGGCTGTTTGAAATGCCACGTAAGTCACTCTTCCTACTGAGATTCAGTTGTTTACCTTGAATAAAAATACCTGCACTGAACTTGCTACTCACCTTTGGTGAACTTCCAGAGTTCAGGAAACGTTGATTCTGAACAGTTATGCCAGCTTTCTCATGGCTTTTATGTAAAAGAGAATACCCGGAGGTCATTCTGTCATTTTTTGCGGACTTCCTGTAGAATGGTTCACTGTTCTTGTCTAGCAGAGTGTTTTTCAGTACACTGCGCTTGACACTTACATGTCTCCTAAGAAATAACTTTGTTGGTCACTGATCATGTGAAATGGACTGCAGCAGGAGCCAGGAAGCAAATAAGCTTTAGATACTATCTTTTGCCTTAAATTTGTCACTCTCAAATAGACTCAATCTAACTGGAACATTTGAACCATAGTGGTTGCCAAGCCTGCAGCTGGCCACCAAATTATGTCTTCGTTCACCTCGGTGGGAATTATTTTTGGCCACCGTGTCCTAAATATAACCAGGTTTTCACCTGGATGTTTGGCAGCAAGCCTGACTAATATCTCTGGTCATTACCAATTTCATCTTTAACCACTTCAGGAAACTGAGTTCCTCACGTGAATAAGAATGCAGACGAAGGGCTACATACAGAGCCCATCTGAGGAAATTCATTAGCACCAAAGTTAGTATTTTTCACTGAAATGGCCTGTTGGTGTATTGATGCAGCCCACCACCCCGTCAGTTATTGATAAACTTTTGGGTAAAAGTGTAGCACGGCCCAAGAGATCAGTCTTCGCACCACGGTGTGGAAATACAACTCCATCATCCTGCTTTTGAATCCACCTCAACATTGTCAACAAACGCCATTTTGTCATCCATCCAATGTTCCCAATGGTAGCCTAGAACCAAAGTTTACAGGAAAGGTCTGTGTCTATGAGCTGCTGTGAACCGCCGGAGATGTCTGCTAAGTCACCCACAACCCATTTGTTCAGGGCTTAATTTTTCAAGGTATCTTTGATGCCTCAGGTAGATGCCCGTAGAGCTGTCAAGGGCCCCCAAATGGCAATATAATATTTAGGAGAGACACGTTTTAGTTTGAAACTTGGCTCTACCACTTCTTAGCTATGTGACTTTGGACAAATTACTTAGTGTCTCTCAGTCTCAGATTTCCAATTTGCGAAGGTCAGGAATCTTCCTGGGGTGGCAGTCTAGAGATCAAATGTGGCAATGTCTGTAAAGCATTTAGTGCACTTCCTTCGAATAGCTACTGTTTGCTCTAATTGCTATTGGCTAGCTCCCAAATGCCATAAACACACAAAACCTGCTACCGTGTCCCAAATTAAGAGATTCTGAGTCTATTTGCCCCTTGGGCCAAAAATGAGCACCTCCCTCCAGGCACTCGTACAGATGTGCTGTGGTCAGAAGTGAACAAGAGAGCCCCCTTTGTTCCAGGTTCTTCCTGTGTTGCTTGGCCACACTGGGTGACAACAAAACTCTCGTAAAATAAAGGTATCTACCAGATGACACACTTGCCACATTTACTGAATTTCTGATTGTCATTTTAACATCTTTGAAAGAATACTCTTTTTTGTTATATTAACCAAAATTAACCAAAGAAGTGTATCCGTTTTAGCAACTGAGGACGAATATCCAAAATTAGAGCCAATGGAATGCTTTAATTATTCCCGATTTACTGGGAAACTTTTTATTGCCAAATTCTATCTTTTCAAAGTACATGCCTTTGGAGGGCAAGGTTTTCAAATGGCTTATCAGAGAGAATTGCTTAACTCTTGCCATGTTCGTTTTGAATCAATGACAAATATATTAAATTGAAAAGCTGCATTTCATTTTAATATTAATTTGCAATTTTCAGTTGGATCAAAATAAATCTAAATTTCATTTTAAATTTAAGCACGCCTTAAAAGTCAGAACATAGATTTAAATCCATATAGAGACTTCTGCTTCTCAAAAGAGAGAATAGACATTGATTTCGTGCTTCTCCCAAATAAGTACAACTGAAAACTCTGGGCGCCATATATAAAAGCATAGAACTCTGCAAAGTGGAAAGGAGAAGGTAGAACAACTGAGTATTCCAACCCCGAGGAAGGACAAGTTGCTGAATCCCCGGCTTTTTCTTTCTGCACCGTATATCCCAAATTTGGAGTCAAAAAAGCCACCTACTGGGAAATGCCAAAAGGCACAGGAAAAACAAGAACAAAAATAACAACAAAAGTAAACCGCCCCAGCAGAGACCTGTTATCTCCAACACAAGGATCAGCAAAGGGGCAGCCTAGTAAGACAGAAAATGTTTTGATAATAACTGCTCTACTCCAGCCAAGCACTACAGAAACTAATGAGGTGGCCTCCTGCCCACTCAAGGGCTAGTGTGGAGGCTAGAATTCTATATTTGACTAGCAGAAGCAGGGGCCACCTTGACCCTCTTAATCAGTGGAGATGAAACATGTGCTGATTCTGGAACTATAACTCCACCAGGTTGTAAGGAGACAACCCTCCCCATTGCTTCTGGGATGATTTCAGGACTTTAACCACCATCCTTGGGTGCTAAGAAGGCCACTCAGTCCAAAGGCTAAGGAGAAAGTTTTCTAAGGCATCAAGGTATGAATTGAACTGGTTATAAAAAAAACATCAAAATTTGTGAGATAATGCTAAAAATACCATTGAAAGGGAAATGTATATATTGGCTTACATTGAGTCAAAGGAAAAGTAGCAAATCAGTCATCTAAGTTTCTCACCTCAGGAAACTGGAAGAAGAGTAAAATAAATCCAAAACAAGCCAAAGAGAAGGAATACTAAAAGACAAGTTTAAAATCAATAAAATTGAAAATAAAAAACATGATGGAGCAAGTAATGAAACACAAATCCAGTTCTTTGAGAAGATCAAGAAAACTTAGAAACCTCTAGTGAGAGGAGAGTGACAGAATAAACCTACAATGATTCACTGCACTTGCGTATACTTACTGAATGACTTTAATGACTATTTTCATGATACTTTGCATACACTCTACTTTAGAAACCTAATTACTTATGTTTTCAGTAGATATCATATAGTGGAAAGAAGAAATAAGAGTAGCATCAGACTCTGATTTAAAAATAACACCGGAATCTGATTTCTGACAAAACAGCTAGACAGCTCTCCTTCGTGACAGAAACTAGTCTTTTAGGCTGCAAATGTGTTTTTAAAATTTTTGAGTCCTTGGAGACAAAATGCGCCTCAAGTATTCATTGGCCAGGATCTCATGTCTTATGACACACGAAATGGTAAAGATAAGGTACTTGAAATTCTTTCAGATTTTGTATTAGTTACTCAGTCATATTGGTGGAAAGGTCTTATACTATGTGGACTTAGTTGAAACTCTTCTGCTTTTTGTAAAATGTTATACATGTTCTCAGAGTTATTTAACATGCACCCTGTAATTGAAATAACAGTGGATGTTATTGCTGTTGCTTTTAACAGGGTCTCCATCTACAATGTTTGTGTGTGTGGGAAAGTACATGCCCATGCGTGCGTGCGTGTGTGCACGTGTGAGCGTGTGTGCGTGGGCACACATAATCCAAGCCACTTTATAGTTGGCAAATTTTTAACACTGGGCCTTCTTAACAAATGCTTAAACTTGTGTTTTGTTGTTGTTGAACAGTGAATTGTAATTTCAGGCAACAGATTCGGTCATTTTGTTTGGACTGTTAGGGAAAACTCTCATCAAATTCATCTTATATCTGCTTGCATTTATCTTAATGGTGTCCACTTGATTCTCTTTATATTTTTGAACATGAATAAACAGACTTTCATCTTTCTCTACTTCCTCAAATACAATAGCAGCAGTAGCAACAACCACAAAGTGGAGAGTGGGCAGGGGTGGGGGGGGGGGTGTGATGAGATGCTCTTCTCTACAGCATAATGCCTGTCAATGAACGTAGCAAAGAATGATAGAAACAGAAAATCGCCACTTATCTTTTTCCTCCTTTTTATAGTTATTTTTATTGAGCAACCTTCCACTATAACATGATGTTGTTCCGGGTTTACATCATTATAAATCTAAATCTGTATAGACTCCATTAAGCGCACCATTAAAAGGCCAATTCCATCCTTCACCACACAATCGACCCTTTTTACCCAGTTTACTGAGTCCCCTTTCCCCTTCCCTTTTGATAAACACAAATTTGGTCTTAGAGTCTAAAAGTTTAATTTTGTCTTATTTAGTCCATTCCTTTTGTTTCTCTCTGTACCACATCTGAATGAAATCATGCTGTAGTCAGCTTTTTCCATCTGACTTGCTACACAAAGCATAATACCCTCTAGGTCGATCCATGTTGTAGCAGTTGGGAGGACTTCATCTTTTTTTTTTTTTTTTTTTTCAGGTAGCTGAATAGTGTTCAGTTGTGCATACAGAACGTAACTTTTTTTTTAATCCAATCTGTTGATGGGCGTTTATGTTCTTTCCAGCTCTTGGCTGCTTTAATTAATGCTGCAGTGATCATGGGGTTTCATGTATGCCTTCAAATTAGTCTTCTTGTATTTATTTCAGAAGTGGGATAACTGGATCCCATAGAATTTCTATTTTTATCTTTTTGAGGAATTTCCATACTGCTTTTCATGATGGCTGCACAAACTTGCATATCCACCAAGAGTGTACAAGAGTTCCGTTCTCTCCACATCTTCTCCAACACTTATTGTTTCTTGTCTTTTGGGTAATAGCCATTCTCACAGTTGTGAGGTGGTACCCCTTGCTGTTTTGACTTACATTCCTTTAGTAATGAGTGCTTTTCATGAGCGTGTTGCTCATCTGTATGCCATCTTTAGAGAAGGAAACTCACTATTTTTCATCCACCAAAGTAGTAATCAAATCAGACAAGGACCCTGAAAGGAAAGCAAAACCAAGAGAGAAAATATTTGGGGAACAGAATATCCACATAGTGCGAAAATATCGCACCACAGACTGCTTATAAATCGCCTAGAAACAAAAGTACCTTTACAATGGAATAATCTGTCCAACAACACCTTAAAGAAGTGATCAAACAGAGCGGTGCCAGCAGCAACCCCAACAGTTAGACAAACTAACCTTACCAGTCTCCTGACGTGATGCGATGTGCACTACTGGACATCTACTTAATATTCTTGCCAAAACGTTAAACAGAACTCTATCTAAACAAGAGAAAACGGTCAGCAAAACCCACATCGTGAGTCAATTTACAACCAAACAGGCCTCGGCTCTTGAAATACCATTGCTCTGTAAGATTTAAGATGGGGGCTTCTTCGGCCTAGAGAACGCTAAAGAGATGTGAAAGCTGAAATTGATGTATGACATAATTGAATTTTGTTGCTTCCTAAAAGGCTCTCAAAAGTATATTACTGGGACAATTAATACAGACTGTATATGGCCTTAGAAAATATTATCGTGTCATCGGTAAATTTCCTCAAAGGGATAAGTGCGCTGTGGTCTGACTGGAGAGTATTCTCGTTCTTAAGAGAAGCATTCTGAAGTAACTGGGTGAAATGTTTGGAACCGTTAAGTGTTTATGCAAAATGAAGAGAAATGAGAGATAAAGTAATGGAACACTAGGAATCTAGATAAGAGAATGTTCACCTTTCAACTTCGTGTGGTTTCAAAATAAAAAAGCTGAGAAAAATGTACTGCTCACATTTTAGAGTAACTGCATTGAAATATTTACCGATAAAATAAGACGATTTCTTCTGTTTTCTTGAAGATATCCTGGTAAAAGGGTGAGTGGGGAAGACATGTATGAAACGGATTGTCTAAGACTGGCTGCACTGCTAATGGATACGATTTGTATGATGGATGATTGGAATTTCCATCCACTGTTCTCTCTTGTGCAGTGATTTTCAAAGTGTGGGCCCCGTCAGCATCAGCACTGCCAGTGAACAGGTTAGAAAATCAAATTCTGGGTTCGAGCTCAATTTTTTTTAAGCCTGAGGCTCTAGATATGGAGTTAACCACTCTGTGTTTTACCAAGTCCTTTGGGTAATTCTGGTGCAAGTTGATGCTCCAGGAAGACCACGGCTTTACTGTCATAGACCTGGGGATTGAGCCTGGAGATGCAGTGTTATATGCTTGAAATTATCCACAACATATATTCTTAACTAAAAGCAAAAGGCATCTCACCTGTTTCATGGTCGGTTTTGAATAGAGTCTCAAAACAGATCGTCTTAACCTTATACAAACACTTTCCAAGGATAGAAAAGAGGGGTTATTCCCCAACTCAGTCCATGTGATTAGAAAACCTTGACCCTAGAACCAGCAAAGATAATATAGAAAGGGAAACATCTTGCCAATCCCACTCACGAAGAGGAGAAACAAAAATCTTAGGCATAACTTCAGCAAACTGAACACATCATCAAATATAAAAGATGATATACCATGGCTCAGTTACATTTCTCCTAAGAGAGCAAAGCAGGTTCAAGATCAGAAACACTACAGCTAAAAAGGGTGGGTGGGAGTGAAAGAGGTTCATTTGTTGCTAATTTATTTTGTTGCTTGCTCTATGTCCTGAGTGTTTGCAAATGCGTCAAGAAACATATTTATGATCTTTGTCCTTTTTGATTATTAGAAAACTCTAATAAAGGTTTTGGAAAAAAAATTATGAATAGCATTCACAGTATGTACAGATGAAATGAATAAAGTCTTGATCTTCTCAACAGAAGCAAGAAAGGAAAGATCAATATTTATTCATGATTTTTAAGACAAAATTAATATTCTAGGAATATAAGGGAGGTCCTTGATCTTATAAAGAAAGGAATAAAGAAAAAAAGAGAAAAAGGAAGAAAGAAGAAAAGAGAGAATAAAGAAGACAAAGAAAGAGGAAAAGAAAGAAAAGAAAGCACAGCCAACCCACTTTAATATGGAAATGTTGGCAGCAATCTCTTTTAAATCAGGAATGACCCAAAGATGCCCAATTTTTCCATGCCAGTCAACCTCGTACTGGAAGTCCTAGTCAGCACAGTATGAAGCCTCTACTTGGATAATTTGTATTTCTAGTACTCACAGATTCACAGAAAAATGTGCAGCGCCTATAGACAAATTATTAGCTATCACAGCTTGACGCACTTTCTCAAATATCAAAAGCTCTATGTAAATTAGATGCAAATAGAAAAACGTCGCTTTAAAAAGATATCACATGAGAGCAAAAAGCCTCTAGAGTATCTTGGGGTAAATTTTTAAAAAATGAAGTCCTAGAGCTGAAAGCACAGAAGATAGAACTAAATACCAAACTGAAAGAGGAAAGTATTAAAGAAGAACCTTCTAAATGGAGAGACTGCCATGTTGGTGATCAGGAAGCAGGGTATCATTGTCAGTCCTCCCTACCATAGCTGATCCAAAGATTCATTGAAAATGTAATCCATATCCATTGCAAATGAGACATGCTCATTCCAACATTTATTTGGAAAGGCAAAAGGTGAAGAGTAGCGAAGCTATGCCTGGGGATCACGAATAAGATGTGGGATCTTGCCCTACCAGAGACTAAAATGTATCATCAAGTAACAAACGTTTAGCCAGTGCACTGTTGGGACAGAAGTGGACAAACTTATCTTTGGAACCAAGAGGGAGTTCAGAAACAAACTTGCACAGATATGGACCCAAATGACTTCAGACTTGATAAATGTTCCCTCAGGGTGCAAAACTTCCCCTGATTGAGAATCCATGACAGAGGATTTGCAGATTGGTCTTAAAAAACACAGGGTGAATATCTATTTGTTTATTTATTTATTCATTCCTTCATCTATTTATTTACTTTTAAGGAAAGGTGCAAGCAGGCAGGAAGAGAGAGGAGGAGGAAGCATTTTATTTTATTTTATTTTATTTTATTTTATTTTATTTTATTTTATTGTTCACCTTGCTTGTACCCCACCCGCACCCTGCGTTTCAAGTCCTTGGAATGTGTGTGCACTGCACTGGCTGGAGGCTCCGAACTTATCTGCTAAACCGCCAGAGTGCGCTTGACGTTTTTAAAAGTGAGTTCCAGACTACCAAGGACATGAGTTAAAAATGCCCGTGCATACAGCATTTCACATCCAAAGAGAGAGTAGTCTGGAAACAAGGCTCGAGGAGCACAAAACTCCACTCCAACAGCTGCTGGCTGGCCTAGTAAAGCGAGTTTACGGAGAAAGTCGAAGGCGGGGAGGGGGCGGGACTTCAGTGCGTGAACGTCCGTGGCCCTTGAAGCTCATTGGTCCCGACTAAAGCAGTGGGAGGCGGAAGGCAACCCTGGAAGCTCATTGGCCTCGTGGGAAGGGCGGGAAAGGGAGAGAGAGCCAGATCTTCCCTCAGGCATTTTGTCCCAGTGGACTGATTCCGGAAGCCGGAGTAATCACAGGTTGGCGTTAGGTCTACGACCCTTATTCTTTCCTCTTTTTTCCTCCCACCTGCCCTCCTCCTTTCCTCTTGTTAAGGATCCCAAACCCCTCTCCTACTCCACCTCGGCGGGCTACCTTCAGTGGCTCTCGAAATCCCACCCGCCACCCTCATCCTCCTCAGAACTCCTGTGGGAAGGCCTCCTTGTCCCAAGCCCCTGATTCCTGGTCTCTGGCACCTGAGGCAGGGCTCATACCCCTGCCTTTGATTCTGAGGTGGGGGTGGCAGCAAACGATTAGGAATCCTGAGAGGAGGTGGTACACTCCGGGTGGGGCGGGGGTGGGCTGTGGGGGCACGTATAATTTTGACGTGTCAAGAGGAGCATTGACGATACTTGGGAGTCTGTGGAGGACATACATGGGTTCGCCTGAAGTCGCCTGAAGTGAGGAGTCGGGGTGGGGGTGGGGGTGGGGTGTGGGGGTGGGGGGCCCGCTGTTGGTTCAAGAGAACAATTCAGTGCAGTGAGGAGTTGGCTGTCGAATAGACCAGGGTCTGGCATTTGATGGCTCAACAAATATCTATCTGATGATTAACAAATGAATTAATAATTAATGAAAATAGTTATTGAAAGAAAGACTCACGATCCAACAGAGTAATATAATTTTGGGGGTACATAGGGTGCCAGTGTAAGGGGGAGCAAAGAGAATAAGATTATGGTGATGTGCGAGAAAAAACTTCAGAATGGAGTGTGAGAGGAAAATTGAATGTAGAACGTACAGGAGACTAATAATAGAATTGAGTGCATGTGGCCACAGAATCATGTGTAGGCGGTGAATGAATGCAGGAGGTTGGGAAGACAATTGTTGAAGTGAATGCCAGGAGTAATAGTTGGGCATGGCAGAGTCCAGGATGATACATGAAAAAGCATGTAGTGATTGTTGAAGGGGGCACGAGAGTGCATGTGTTTGCCTGAAAATGAGATCTATGTGAGAGAGAAAGTAAGCAAGGAAAATAATAACGGGATAGAAAGTATACAGGGTCCATGCCAAGATTTTACTTGGAATAAGGTGATGTGTGAGTCGTGGCTTCCTGGGAAGGAGGCTACATGAGCAAGAAGGGAGGGTGCAGTGAGATCTCAGGAGTGAGCTGGATGGAGAAGAATCCAGCCACTTTGAATGGGATTTCCTAAGGGCAGAGGAAGTACGTTAGGGCTAGAGGATCATGTGGCCATTCTGACCTCCACTCCCGGTCCTAGAAGCATGGATCCCAGTGAAATACCTGCTTCACCCTGCTACTCCTCTGACTCCACCACTGAGTGTGAGACTGAAGCCTCATGGGATATTGAACTTAGCCCTGGAGACCAAGCAAGTTGCTGTGAACACTACCACAGCCGTGGCATCATTGACCAACTCAAGGACGAGGAGCTCTTCTGCCTCTTCCAGGCCTGCAAGCGTCACAAGTATACACTCTTCTGGTAAGTTTTGTGTTTCACCAAGGGAGCGGAGGTGGGGGAAGTTCCTCTAGTATATCTGTCTTAAGACCTGCACTTTCCCACTCTAGGGAGCACGGCAGTGTCTTACCCGCTGAGAGTGCCTTTAGGATGGAAGAGGGAGAAGCACGCCTGGCTCAAAGACTGACAATGAGTGGGGCCAGCCCTCCCAAAGCTCACGGTCATGACAAGTTGACTGTTCAAGCAGGAGTCCACAGTGAGTCTCACCGGCCAAGGATCTTGGAGCCTGGTTTTGGGTGTAGGGAGCATGTGCCATTCTGTAGCTAGTCTTACCACCACCCAGTTTTAACATGAGCTTGGGCTAGTTGTTCCTCGAGCCTTAGCTTACCCAACAACAAAAAAAAAAACATCATCGGTATTATCTATCAAGTGTTGGTGGGAAGAAGCGATCTGAGGCGGGGCGGTGTCCAGAGGGCCCTTGATGTGATGAGACTTCAGACTGGGGCTGTGGTAGAGTAGGGGAGAGCTCGGGGGAAAGGTTCACCAAATCTATCCCTGGTCTCTTGCAGCTGGGAAGGGAGACTTTGTGTCCCAGCTGGGGCCCACCCTGTGCAAAACCCGTGGAGGTAAGGAGAATCTGGCGCCAGTGGAGGAGGCTCCCACCTCAGCCGCTGCTCAGACCCCTTCCTCTGTGTCCTGAAGATCTGGGTTCCATCTCCAACCCTACGGCAACTTGTCATGTGACCTCAGGAAAAATATACTTGCCCCTCTCCAGGCCTCAGTTTCCTCAGTTGCAAAAAGAAGAGCAGGATGGGCTAGTCTTCAAGATCTCCCTGACTCTGACATTCTAGGCTCCTATCCTGATCCCCAGACATGCCCACATCTCCTCTCTGTGACTAGTCTAGTGCCTGACTTTAACCTGTGTTCTCTGCTCCTGCAGGCAAGCTTCCAAGGGACTCTTCTGAGCAGTCATACCCCAAATTCTTTGTCTCTGTCCTGGATGCCAGCACCCTTGAAGATGCAACTAACAATTTCTCTTTCGAGGACTTCCCAGAGGCCCCCTCCCCTGCCCAGCATGTGAGTTGAGTGAGAAGGACCATGGAGCTAATACTGTATCATTTTATTGGATGCCCAACTAGGTGCTTGATGCCATGGGAGGTAGAAGGAGGAAGTGGATGTGGCAGTGGTGGTGGTGATGGTCTTGGGGGTGGTGGTGGAGGAGGAAGAGGAGCAGGTGGAGCAGGAGGAGGAAGAGAGCAACAGCAAGAGGCAGGGTAGGAGGAAGAGGTGAAGGCGGCATCTTGGTCTTGTGGGCACGGACAGGGCTCACTCAGTTTTATCATTTCAGGTTTATGAGACTTGGATGTGTGAGTTTACAATTCCAAACCTCCATTTTTCTATCAGTGTATTGACATGGGATAGTAATCTACACCTCTCTTATTGACAAGAGGACTAGCATAGGCCCTGCCAAGCAGCAGGCTTTCAACAAATGGAGGCTGTCATTACACGTGGAACAGATTGGTGGGATGGAAGGTCCTGTTGAAAAAGGCGGGTGGGGCATGAAAGCGAGTTTCACAGAGACCCAGGGGAGAATCTAGAGGCCATTGGAGAAAGCTTCCTGGAGATGAGGCAAACTGTTCTTTCATGTCCCAGGGGATTGCGGGATATGGAGGCTAGAACCAGTCCCTGGGCAGAGACAGTAAGCAGAACTCTCCAGGTGCTTTGCACATCATAGACAAACACCTGTGATTTCTGTAATTTTCACTGTTGCTCTGGGGGTTCTGAAAAACTCTGGCAGGACCTGGTATCTCAGGAAAGATATGGGAAAATGATACAGAAAAAAAATAGGCCGAGCACAGTAAGTAAGAGACTTACCCAAGCCACAAAGACTAGGGGCCAGCAGGAATCAGACCCCGCCCCCATATCCAGATACTATAATATCCTGCCGCTCTCTGTCTACTGGCAGTATGTGTCTACCAGCGGGTTTAATTCCCCTGTCCTCTCCTTTCCCTGTTTCTAGACACTCAACTCTGATCCTCCAGTCCTCTGCCACCTTTGACCCTCCTCTGCTGCAGCCACGGTTCCTGGGAAAAGAGCAGGATCCAAAACCCTGGCAGGGGCCAAACGTAGTGAATGGGAAGAGTAGAAAGTCTCAGGGTGTGGGTATAGCCCTCAGTGGAACTAGGGACTGAAGGGGTGCTTTTTGCATGTGGGTTCCCAGCTCCCATTCTCTCACATCCTTTCTTTTGCAGTCTGCTGAAGATTCTGACCAGGAGTGGCAGCGGAAGCTGGAGGCGGCTGAGGCTCTGTTGATTCTGAGAGAATCTTTCCGGGGCCCTTCTGACACCGTCTCCACGCTACAGCCCTGTGTTGCACCAGGTAGACTGGTCCTTGAAAGGAGAACACGGAGTGGGGATAGTTGAGAAAAGGGAGGGCTTTTTGAAAAGCAGAGACTAATTGGAAAGTAAGGGTCAATGGGTTGAACTTCCTTGGACCCTGGCACCCAAGGTCCTCAGGCATCTGATTTGCTGGTTAGCTCATCAAGTTTTGTGAACAATGGCAAAAGTCTAGTGCCCTGACATCAAGAAACAATTAAACGGAGGTCCTAAGAGGGGCAGGGACTTGCCCTAGGGTGTGCAGCATATCATGTGGAAGAACCAGGTCTCCAGACTCCCAGCCTAGAGCTTTCTACCCAGCCTCCCTTGTTCTGCCGTAGCCAGGGGAGGACCGGCATAAGTGATAAGAACCTCGTCTGGAAGGACCTCTAGTTCCTGCTTTCAGGGAGTTTCTATTCTAGATGTGGATCCTGTATGCCTTCACAAGCTGTGCTTTGTGGCTCCATCTCAACAATGAGCTCAGGGAAGAAGGACTGGAGATCTGAGAAGGGATAGACACCTGGGGAGGCTGAGAGGGAAAAGTGGGCACGCCTAGATCAAAATGGTGGCTGGAATATGGTGTGTAAGTGAAGCAGCAACCCTGGAGGAGCTTCTATAACAGAAGCGAATTAGACTGGAGAGACAACCCATTGTGGAGGTCCAGCATGATAAGTTTAAGAGGCTAGACCAGCAGCTGTGATGATGAGGAGACAGGGAATGTCTGCACTGGGGCAGGGGAGCATATTCAAAGATCCCAAGTGTGACAAAAAGAAATGAGCTGACTTGGATGGAGGAACTGGAGGAGGAAGTCTTGATATGGGCAAATTAGGGATGAAGATGTCTGTGCAGTAGTTCAGGTGACAAAGCCTTGATTGGGTGGGACAAAAACAAGAGAGCCAGGAGGGATAATGGACGTGATCGTGCCGTGACCCTTCATTTCTATCTACAGATCCTGCTGGAGATAGAGGAGTCCAGCCTTCTAGTCCTTCTCTCCAGTCCAAGTCAGCCAGCTCTGTTTATCTGCCTGTTGGACATCTGGGGTGCGTCCCCCTCTTAAGCTAGAAGCCCAGAAGAGCCTCACTGGCATACTCCTAGTTGGTATCCTACTTATGAATTTGCAAAATGTTTAGTATCTAAGATGCTTAACCTGTCTTAAGCATTCGAGTACTTTTCTAAGCTTGCAGACCTTTTTTTATTAGATGGGGCAATTCCTTGGTTGAGGGTAGAGATACTCTTGTACATCCATCCCATACTCCCTTGGATCCTGGGGCCTTTTAATGTCTCTCATAAAAACAGTGTTGTGTGATCTAAGCTAATCAGTCTCTAAGTAGGGGTCAGTGGGAGTTCAACTGTACATGTACCAGAGTTTTTATTTGACTCAAATATTGATTGCAAATATACCATTGCGCTTATGTATGCATCCCTCCATGCGAAAATATGAAGATGTTTCCATTTTGTGTCGAGGTTTGCGTGTGTGATCAAATAATAAACACTGTTGTTTTAACACTGAGATACAGGAGTTGTTTGTTACCATGGCATGTCTTAGACTATCCTGGCTGTATTAGATGTGTCCAATTCAGTTTTCAAAGTGAGGCTCACCTTACTCAACAACTGGGATTCTTTAACATGGTTGGATAAGAAAATGGTAGAGGGGAAAAAAGTGTAGGAGGTAAGCTCATTCAGCAAATCAGTGCCTACGCTCTGCCTGGTATAGACTGTTCCCAGTTGCCCATAGGGCCACACATTGAAGCAGAACACAGACATGAGAAGAGCAGGTGTATTCTCTGCCTAAGGAGGCAGCTGCTGCTCAGCTCTGGTCAATTGTTGCCATGCAAGAATGTGGACTGATTGTTGCCACATCTCCTGATTTTCAAAAGAAGATGAAATTCTAGATTTCCGTATAAAATATCTCAATTCTAAATATCTCAGCTCTGTTTTCCTCTTATGAGTCTTATACGTGAGCCAGAGGAAACATCCATGCAGGCCAACTTTGACCAATGAAATGCCAGTTTGATTTTAGTCTAATGAGTATTTTACATCGGGGAAAACTGAAGCCAGTCAGGACAAGAAGAACCAAAGGATGGAAATGACCCATGAGACCCAGAGCCTATTTTTGAAGAATTCGTGCAATATGTGGAAGAATCATTATCACTTATTTTATTCTGTGCCCACTGTGTCTTGGGCACGTAGAGCCTCACAGCAACTCTGTAAGCAAAGCATCGTTATTGCCCTTTAACTTAGGAGGACGTCCTCAAAGAGTAAACGTAACCTACGCAAGTGTTTTAGAGGACATTTTTAGCGAGAGATCAGGGGAGACTCCCGTCTCTTTGCCAGACCCTAAATTAGCAAATATTTCATTTTTCCATAAAGCATTGAGTGAGAGGTTTGAAACTTGAAGTAGCAGGCATGCAGTGAGAAAAGTCTTTCAAATATTTTTTTGTACTTTATTTTGTACTCCAGGTAACAACATATGTAGTAATCCATCAGATCTTGCCTACACCTGTTTCTCAGTCCTCTGCTGATTTTTCAAACAAGCAAGGAACTGGAGACCACTCCAGGAAGATAGAGAACCCAGTTGGACAACCTGGTCCCTGATCCTTTCCCATCATCTTCCCTCCTTCTTTCTTTCCCGTTTATCTTCTTTACGCAAGATGATTGATTATGACTACATCATATCCTTTCTTGTTTGGGACCTTAAGAAGGCAAGCTTCCTATATTCCTAACCTGTCAGATACACAAATATGCAAAATCACTCAGCAGAGAGCAAGATTGATATCCATTTTATACCTTCCTTCCTTCCTTCTTTCCTTCCCTCAGTTGTTACTTAAATAAATGATCTCCAAACACCTCTCCCAGTAACAGATAAGAAATCCACTTATTCATGGAGGAAGGAAGCAATGTTATTCAGAAAAGAACCGAAACTCGGTAATGCAATTGTGTCCTAGACATGCCATGATCCCACAGCAGAGTTAGTTAAAATGAAAGCAAATTGTAGTTAAAGAGTGTGCGGTGAAAAGGGGGAGTAAAAGAGAAATAAAGTGATGAACATTGGGATGAGGCGTGAGCCACCTTTCTCGGTGCTCGTTTATTTTTCTGAGTCCCATCTGCCCTCTGTGCAGGACTTCTTTTGGTTCTGTTTTTCCTTTTATCTTGTTTTAAAGGAAAGGTGCAGGCAGGATGAAAACGAGTAGGCAGGCAAGAAAAGAGAAGGGGAAGAAGCAGTTTACTTATTTTTATTTAGTTGCACATCTTTGCAATTCTCCCCAGCCCGCAAAGTGAGCCCTGGTCCTTGGAATGCATGTGGACTGCATTTCGGCCAAAGGCAGTTGAACAAACCAACACCCTACCAGTGCGTGCCATGACTTGTTTTTCCATTTTTTTTCAAATTTATTTTCTATTGTAGTAATTATTCTACACATTAAAATAGTTTCCTGTGTATAGGTTCCCCATTTCTTAGATATATTTCAGTACACCATACCCACCACCAAATCCCCACTGGTTGTCTCGCCATAATTATCCTTGTTTCCCCACACTCTTCTGGTTAACTTGAGAAAGTCTTTTCCTTCCAGCCCTCAGTTTCTGTACCCAGAACGCAAAGAAGCTGGAATTTCAGCTCTATGAGAATCCATTCTTTTATTCACAATCAAAAAATTTATTGCAGATACCCAGATGATATAGAAAAAATAATCTAAGCATACCAGTATATATATCTATATCTATATCTATATATCTATATCTACACACACACACACACACACACACACACACACACACACATATATATGAAATCACAATGTGAAAGAGAAAACACTCTATAAATAGAGGAATTACAAAGAAATAGCCAAGATCCTTTAACAAAATGAGAAAACCACATTCTTATATGAATTATGGCTTTAATGTAAGTGGACTGCATTCTCTCATCTAAAACAAAACAAATCAAGAAAACAAGACCTACCTATATGATCCCCACAAGAGACTTGCTTCAAATATAAGCACACGCAAGCAGAAAGAGAACAGACAAGAAAAGCTATTTCATGCTAATGGAAATAGAAAGAAACCTGGGATAGCTATTCTTATATGAGACCAATAGACTTTAAAACAAAGACCCAGTATTACATAATCATAAATAAGTCAACCCAGAATGTGTATACATTGCAAATATTTTTGCACCCAACATCGGAGTGCTTAAATATATAGAAGCAAATATTATCTAAAGGGAGAAATAAACGGAAATATATAAAGTACAGCAAGAGACTTTAATACCTCACTTTCATCCATGTTAGATCATCCAGATAGAAAGTCAGTCAGGACATACAGGTCTTAAATGACATGTTAGATCAGATGGACTTAATGGGTATGTACAGAGCAGTCTATACAAGTGCACATAGAAAATTCTACACTCTTTAACTACAATTTGCTTTCATTTTAACTAACTCTGCTGTGGGATCATGGCATGTCTAGGACACAATTGCATTACCGAGTTTCGGTTCTTTTCTGAATAACATTGCTTCCTTCCTCCATGAATAAGTGGATTTCTTATCTGTTACTGGGAGAGGTGTTTGGAGATCATTTATTTAAGTAACAACTGAGGGAAGGAAAGAAGGAAGGAAGGAAGGTATAAAATGGATATCAATCTTGCTCTCTGCTGAGTGATTTTGCATATTTGTGTATCTGACAGGTTAGGAATATAGGAAGCTTGCCTTCTTAAGGTCCCAAACAAGAAAGGATATGATGTAGTCATAATCAATCATCTTGCGTAAAGAAGATAAACGGGAAAGATAATATATTAGGACACAAAATAAGATTTGATGATTTCGATGTGATTGAAATCATATCAAGCATCTTTTTCTGACCACAGTGGTATGAAACTGACAATGGATTCCAAGAAGAAAATTGAAAAGCTTCACAAATCCAAGAAGAGAACTGGATGATCAAAAATGATGGATATTATACAACATGCTATTCAATAATCAATGGGTAAAGGAGATCAAAAGGGAAATAAAATGGCTTGAGACAAGTAAATATGGAAAAGAGAAATATCAAAATTCATGGGATGCAGTAAAAGAAGTTCTAAGGGGTAAATTTAGAGTGATCAATACCTATCTCCCAAAATAGGAAAAATCTCAATAAACAACCTAGCTTTATGCCTCAAGGAACTAGAAAAAGAAAAACACATGAAGCCTAAAGTTAGTATAAAGATGTGACAAGGATCAGCGTAGAAATAAATGAGACTAAGAAGACAATAGGAAAGATCAATGACATAAAGAACTGATTCACTGAAAAACAGACAGTTGAGAAACATTTAGCTAGACTCGCTAAGAAAAAGATGGGCTTAAATAAATAAATCAGCAATGAAAGAGGAGACATTAAAACTAATACCACAGACATACAGAACATCATAAGAGACAACAATGAGCAACTGTACACCAACAAATTGGAGAAACTAAAATAAATTTCTGGATAAATTCTTAGAAACTTATAACCTACCACTAGTATCATGATGAGATAGAAAATCTAAACAGACTGATCACAGTTAAAGAGATTGAATCAGTGACAAAAATCTCACAACCAAAAGTTCAGGACCCAGATGACTTCACTGGTGAATTCTGCCAAACGAAGAAAAATAAATTGTTATTATTCCTGTCATACTCTTCCAAAAAGCAGGAGAGGTGGAAACACTATCAAGCTCATACTATGAACCAGCATTATGTTGATACTAAAACCAAACGTGAACACCACAAGAAATGAAAAATGTAAGAAAATATCTTTGATAATGTATTTGTGTATCTAACACAGACCCAAAAATCCTAAGCAAAATACTAGTAAATCAAATTCAGCTCTACATGAAATGGTCAAACACAATGATCAGGTGGGATTTATTCCCAGGATGTAAATGTGATTCAGCATCTACAAATCAATCAACATGATGCAATACGTTAACAAAATTGAGGGTAAAGATCTTGCAGTTGTCTCAATAAATATCAGTTTTGTTCATAAAGTTTAGAATTGCCATTGTGATGGTTTCTAGGAATACTTGGAGACTCCACAGGAAGTCATACTCCTGGGAGTTGCTGTCAGACACTAGTCTGTATTCCAGGTACTGCTGCTTCACAAATCTCTAGCGATGAGTTTCCAGGATTTTCCAAAGCGAATCACATGTCATGTGGCTTCACAAATTTATCAATCTGCACAGAAAGCTCCAGTTCTTTTGTTCTCTGATACAATTGCCCTTGAGGATTAAGACTAGGATGATCATACAAAGTGCCACAGCATCTGTACCTGGACCTGGTCTCCTGTGAACTCTGCATCACTTCATCAGGCTTTAGGGTATTGATGAGGACGTAGGAGCACCCCTTGGGCTCAGGTGCCAGAGCTTTGTATCCCAAAACATAGTGCAGGTGCTCACTGGCTTGGAGAAAAATCTTGGGGATCAAGCGGCTCTCTTGCTCTTTGATGGTGTACTGCAGCATCTTTTCTTTGGTGAGGAAAGCTCATTCTGTTCTCAAATCAGCATGAATTCCATAAAGGTGGCGAAGGCCATCAAGTGGCTTGGCTTTTCTCTGAGCCTGCTTGGGGCAAGGCTACCACCTGGAAAGCAGACTGCTCTTGCCTACTCTCAGACCACTCTGATGCTCCTGGGGGTGGCAACAGTGATGAGAACAAGACTCGGGGTCATAGAAGTTATGATCTCAAACTCAGAAAAGACACTCAGGATATCAAAGTTTTACTCTCAGGCTTGGAGGTCACATTTTGCTGCTCAAAAGGGGCACAGGAAAGGAGGCATGTGATAAGAAATTGCCTATTTTTAAATTATTGCCTAGGCATTTTATAGTATGACAGCACTACTCACATTTACAGTACGAAGCCTCAATAAGGACTTAAACTTAGGATTCCTGCCAAAAGTTGCTTGTTTTTCACTAGGGAACCTTTTAAAATAACCACTCACAGTTGAGCCTGCAAAAATTTAGAATTTCGTGATCTGTGCCCCAACCACCTTATAAGTTATAGATGTCTGCTGCTTGTTGCCCTCTCGTGCTCTCTCTCCCTCCCTCCCTCCCTCTCTCTCCCCCGACTCCCCCGCCACTCCCCCTGCCACCAGGACAAAAGACTGCCCTTCCCACCTGGTTCATTGTTCCACCCTCTGTCTCTGGGATCTCTAAGGTATCTGTAAATAATAAATATCTGACTTTACTTCCTTTGTGTGACTATATTGAAACCGAGTCCTCAATCAAAATGACCCTGGAGTTTTGACTTCCCAAAGTGTGAGTTCAGATGCTGAAGGAGTTCTTGCTAAACCCCGTGGGTGGCTTAAGTCTTTTTATTTAGCAAATCATAATCTGTGTGTTCTTAATTTAAGAGACCAGCTATGAGTCCCTCAACACAAGGTTCATGCATTCCTTTGTTTGTTTTGTTGTCATGGCCATGTCTTTGCCAAATTCAGTGTCACCAAGTGTTTCCTCCAAGATTCATATTTATAGTTCTTACTGATAGAGGGAGAGTTCAGAATGGGATGCTGCGTGTCTGCAATCTCCTCAGTAGTTATACAGGCTTGGAAAGCTGCAGGGGAGCAAACCACAAGAAATGACAAGATAAATCAATTTTGGTTCCGAATTTAAACAAAGATGCAGTAAATTTCTTTCTTTTTTTTTTTTTATTTGACCCCTTGAGGGAGTACGCTGGTGCCAGAATCAATCTTATTACACACGTGTGTTTAAGGGGGTTTCAGAATGTCCTCTTCTTATCTCACAGGAGATTGCCCACCACAACTATGTGATCTTTTAATGATTTAAGGAACCCCTTTCCTTCTCTCAAGTGCCAGAGCAGGGTATATATTTACCTGTTCCCCTAAACCTAGGTGCAGCTCTTCCTGCTCAGGAGACTGTCTCTTGCTTTTGCTTTCTTTCTCCTCCATTTTCTCTAATAAATGTATAAAACTGCACTCTAACGCTCAAGAATTCTTTCTTGAACCATTCACGGCCAGACCCCAAAGCCGCCTCATCATCTTGTTCATGTCTTTAAACCATTTTGAGTTAAATTTTATGTATAGTGTAAAATAAGGGTCTAACTTCATTCCTCTGCATGTGGATATCCAGTTTCCCTAGCATCATTCGTACAAGAGATTATTTATCCCCCATTGAGTGGTTTTGGCACTGTTACGGGATGTCATATGACCCTATATGCAAATGTTAATTTCTAGGTTCTCTATTCACTCAATTTGCCTCTTTGTCTTTATGCCAGTACCACACTTTTTAATTACTGCTGGATTGTGATAGCTTTTGAAACAAAAAGTATGATATCTCTGTTGTTCTTTTTCAAAACAATGTTGGCTATTTGAGTTCCCTTGAGTCCATGTGGATATTAAATCAAATGTTCTATCCCTAAAATTGGGATTTTGTTCAGGATTTCATTGACTCTGTAGACAGTGTGGATATATTAACAATATTATGTTTTTTAACAAATAACCATGGGGTATATTTCCATTTTTGTGTCTTCTTTACTTTATTCCAGTCATGTTTTGTAGTCCCCAGTGTACAATATTTCCCATCATTTGATAGTAAGGGAGCTACCTGCCAACTATTTCTGATGGATTGTGGCTCCTCACTCATCAGCTCATAATATAAATATTCTTAATTTAATACACCTGCTATGAGCACCCCAGCAAAAGGCAGCAGGAGGGCAGGAGGGGCCTATGGCAGGCAGAAGGGCAGGTGCTTTGGGTCATCCTACACTCCTGCATAATCAACTGCTTGTTACACTACACTGGAATAGTGATTGGGATGTAGTCTCAAAGCAAATGATCACCTTTGTTTCAGTGCAATGGGAGAAAGGACAGAATGAACAATGCCATAATATTGTGTGAACCAGAGTAAGTGATAGAGAAACCGCAGGTTGGAGCAGAAACGTGGAAGCAGAAAACACAAGGACAAATACTTCTGAATTCATCCACTCACACCAGGCCAAAGCGAATGTAGACCAGAGACTGAAAATTCACGTTGAGGATACAGGGTCTTTTTCCTGTCTTTGGAACCCAGGATTCCAGACTTCTGAAGGAGCTCTGAGGACAGATGTAATCAACCTGGAGCCATCATTCTAGGGCCCCATCAGGCGCCCCCTTCAGCCCTGCTTATGCACTGGCTGGGGGGGAAAGACTTGGAAAGCAGAGTGCCCTGACTAAAGCAGAAGTTCTCATATAAGACTGTGGAGGTAGAGCGTGGCTTTAATATCCTGTGGGACAGTGGAGTAGAAGGGACTAGCCCTTTTTGATATTTGGCATAATTAAAAGCAAAAAAGCAAAATCTGTGACTCTGGTACTGAAAAGCACTTTTCTGTTTATGTATCTGTTTATTATTATATTAATTGCAAATGTACATGATAGAAGTTCTGCAAAATGGAAGAGAAAAATGTAACAAAACCTCACTACCGTTACACTCTCATTGTATTTTGTGGTGAACTGCAACTGCTACTGCTGTTCCTGCCCTCTGTGAGGAAATAGGAACCCAAGAAGAGGATTCCCCACTCCACTCTACTTGCCTGTTCCTTCAAATGGAACAAAACACCAGAGTGATCAGCTGAAGGTAAGTCCTATGGGGGTTATTTCTGACGCTGAGGATTACCTCTGGCACTGTGGGGGTTACTGGGCATTTATGGGACTGGGATGGTTAAAGCAATATGTGTTTTATTTAGATAGAACATTTAGAGGGGGGCTTATTTAGAGGGGGGCTCCAAATTTGGTTTTCGCCAAAGGTGCCAAAACGCCTTGCACCAGTCCTGGCCATTTGCGTGAAGTCCTGTGGGAACATGCGTGGTTGTACTACTTACCTGTTGCTGACCTGACTGCTCTGCTCCTGCTCCAATTGTTCTACCTCCTCCCCTCGCCTTAGCTGCCAGTGCATAACCCATCCTGTTTTCGCCATCTCAGTGTCCCCGTTTTTGTCTCAAAGATACATGGTCAGCCTAATTAGTACACATCACTGTCTTGGGTTTTTTCAGTTCACAATTTGTCTCTTCTATGTAGCTTGCATTCTCTTATGTTTAATGGTAGACAAGTTTCTTAGTCTGTGGATGGAAAAAGAACAAGTTCATGGGTGTGTGAATTCATGACCAAGTAAACACGTAAAGGTAAAAAAGTGAAATGTTTCCTATCATTCATTCAATGGGTCCCAATAAAAATTCCCGACATCAGAACTGATGTTCAACTTATGAAACACTGGATCACTGGTTTTGAAAGCAATACATAATCAGGGTCAATACTGGCCCTCTAGCTATAAATTTGCTCATAAATGATGCCATGTCAACTTCTCAAAATGACTAGAGGTAAGGTCAAGAGAGCTAGGTGGCAGTTCAATATGACAGGGATAGTGAAGGGTTAAAAATAGGATGTAAAACTTGATCAGTTGACCCTTCTTCCAGTGACATTTGTCTTTATCAGTTTACCAGTATAGGACACCTTTGCTGGGGTGGGAACTTTATTTACTGAATCTGGAATGGTCAGAAATTGGAAGCCAACGGCTCAATTTTCCCATTGGAAAAAGTCAGCACAACAGCCTTTCCCCTGAAATGTGGGCTAAGGGTTGTCTATATTTTCTATGTACACCTCTATAAGTCACCTTCCTTGAGGGCTGGTTAGAAGTCTCCCTAAGGAGAGAGGAGGGTTTGGAGGAGTTGAGAAGTAGAAGCCTGAGAATTCTTTTCTAAAGAACCCTTCTCCAGAGCCCCCTGGGGATTCCAAGGACCTCAGTGGAGGTGCAATTTGTCCTGAGTGCCACTGTCCTTCAGGACTGAGGAGAAGTTGTTTGCATGAATCACCACTGCGTCTGTCAAGTCCCTTGGTTTGCAGGGTTCTCCCATGCTCCAAACAGGACAGTGATAGATAGGACTGATAGATCATTTATCATCTACCAGATTGGTAAAATTCTAAGTCTGGCAACAGTACTGGTGAATTCTGGAGATTCCCTCCTCTCTCCTTAGGGAGACTTCTAACCAGCCCTCAAGGAAGGTGACTTATAGAGGCGTACATAGAAAATATAGACAACCCTTAGCCCACATTTCAGGGGAAAGGCTGTTGTGCTGACTTTTTCCAATGGGAAAATTGAGCCGTTGGCTTCCAATTTCTGACCATTCCAGATTCAGTAAATAAAGTTCCCACCCCAGCAAAGGTGTCCTATACTGGTAAACTGATAAAGACAAATGTCACTGGAAGAAGGGTCAACTGATCAAGTTTTACATCCTATTTTTAACCCTTCACTATCCCTGTCATATTGAACTGCCACCTAGCTCTCTTGACCTTACCTCTAGTCATTTTGAGAAGTTGACATGGCATCATTTATGAGCAAATTTATAGCTAGAGGGCCAGTATTGACCCTGATTATGTATTGCTTTCAAAACCAGTGATCCAGTGTTTCATAAGTTGAACATCAGTTCTGATGTCGGGAATTTTTATTGGGACCCATTGAATGAATGATAGGAAACATTTCACTTTTTTACCTTTACGTGTTTACTTGGTCATGAATTCACACACCCATGAACTTGTTCTTTTTCCATCCACAGACTAAGAAACTTGTCTACCATTAAACATAAGAGAATGCAAGCTACATAGAAGAGACAAATTGTGAACTGAAAAAACCCAAGACAGTGATGTGTACTAATTAGGCTGACCATGTATCTTTGAGACAAAAACGGGGACACTGAGATGGCGAAAACAGGATGGGTTATGCACTGGCAGCTAAGGCGAGGGGAGGAGGTAGAACAATTGGAGCAGGAGCAGAGCAGTCAGGTCAGCAACAGGTAAGTAGTACAACCACGCATGTTCCCACAGGACTTCACGCAAATGGCCAGGACTGGTGCAAGGCGTTTTGGCACCTTTGGCGAAAACCAAATTTGGAGCCCCCCTCTAAATAAGCCCCCCTCTAAATGTTCTATCTAAATAAAACACATATTGCTTTAACCATCCCAGTCCCATAAATGCCCAGTAACCCCCACAGTGCCAGAGGTAATCCTCAGCGTCAGAAATAACCCCCATAGGACTTACCTTCAGCTGATCACTCTGGTGTTTTGTTCCATTTGAAGGAACAGGCAAGTAGAGTGGAGTGGGGAATCCTCTTCTTGGGTTCCTATTTCCTCACAGAGGGCAGGAACAGCAGTAGCAGTTGCAGTTCACCACAAAATACAATGAGAGTGTAACGGTAGTGAGGTTTTGTTACATTTTTCTCTTCCATTTTGCAGAACTTCTATCATGTACATTTGCAATTAATATAATAATAAACAGATACATAAACAGAAAAGTGCTTTTCAGTACCAGAGTCACAGATTTTGCTTTTTTGCTTTTAATTATGCCAAATATCAAAAAGGGCTAGTCCCTTCTACTCCACTGTCCCACAGGATATTAAAGCCACGCTCTACCTCCACAGTCTTATATGAGAACTTCTGCTTTAGTCAGGGCACTCTGCTTTCCAAGTCTTTCCCCCCCAGCCAGTGCATAAGCAGGGCTGAAGGGGGCGCCTGATGGGGCCCTAGAATGATGGCTCCAGGTTGATTACATCTGTCCTCAGAGCTCCTTCAGAAGTCTGGAATCCTGGGTTCCAAAGACAGGAAAAAGACCCTGTATCCTCAACGTGAATTTTCAGTCTCTGGTCTACATTCGCTTTGGCCTGGTGTGAGTGGATGAATTCAGAAGTATTTGTCCTTGTGTTTTCTGCTTCCACGTTTCTGCTCCAACCTGCGGTTTCTCTATCACTTACTCTGGTTCACACAATATTATGGCATTGTTCATTCTGTCCTTTCTCCCATTGCACTGAAACAAAGGTGATCATTTGCTTTGAGACTACATCCCAATCACTATTCCAGTGTAGTGTAACAAGCAGTTGATTATGCAGGAGTGTAGGATGACCCAAAGCACCTGCCCTTCTGCCTGCCATAGGCCCCTCCTGCCCTCCTGCTGCCTTTTGCTGGGGTGCTCATAGCAGGTGTATTAAATTAAGAATATTTATATTATGAGCTGATGAGTGAGGAGCCACAATCCATCAGAAATAGTTGGCAGGTAGCTCCCTTACTATCAAATGATGGGAAATATTGTACACTGGGGACTACAAAACATGACTGGAATAAAGTAAAGAAGACACAAAAATGGAAATATACCCCATGGTTATTTGTTAAAAAACATAATATTGTTAATATATCCACACTGTCTACAGAGTCAATGAAATCCTGAACAAAATCCCAATTTTAGGGATAGAACATTTGATTTAATATCCACATGGACTCAAGGGAACTCAAATAGCCAACATTGTTTTGAAAAAGAACAACAGAGATATCATACTTTTTGTTTCAAAAGCTATCACAATCCAGCAGTAATTAAAAAGTGTGGTACTGGCATAAAGACAAAGAGGCAAATTGAGTGAATAGAGAACCTAGAAATTAACATTTGCATATAGGGTCATATGACATCCCGTAACAGTGCCAAAACCACTCAATGGGGGATAAATAATCTCTTGTACGAATGATGCTAGGGAAACTGGATATCCACATGCAGAGGAATGAAGTTAGACCCTTATTTTACACTATACATAAAATTTAACTCAAAATGGTTTAAAGACATGAACAAGATGATGAGGCGGCTTTGGGGTCTGGCCGTGAATGGTTCAAGAAAGAATTCTTGAGCGTTAGAGTGCAGTTTTATACATTTATTAGAGAAAATGGAGGAGAAAGAAAGCAAAAGCAAGAGACAGTCTCCTGAGCAGGAAGAGCTGCACCTAGGTTTAGGGGAACAGGTAAATATATACCCTGCTCTGGCACTTGAGAGAAGGAAAGGGGTTCCTTAAATCATTAAAAGATCACATAGTTGTGGTGGGCAATCTCCTGTGAGATAAGAAGAGGACATTCTGAAACCCCCTTAAACACACGTGTGTAATAAGATTGATTCTGGCACCAGCGTACTCCCTCAAGGGGTCAAATAAAAAAAAAAAAAGAAAGAAATTTACTGCATCTTTGTTTAAATTCGGAACCAAAATTGATTTATCTTGTCATTTCTTGTGGTTTGCTCCCCTGCAGCTTTCCAAGCCTGTATAACTACTGAGGAGATTGCAGACACGCAGCATCCCATTCTGAACTCTCCCTCTATCAGTAAGAACTATAAATATGAATCTTGGAGGAAACACTTGGTGACACTGAATTTGGCAAAGACATGGCCATGACAACAAAACAAACAAAGGAATGCATGAACCTTGTGTTGAGGGACTCATAGCTGGTCTCTTAAATTAAGAACACACAGATTATGATTTGCTAAATAAAAAGACTTAAGCCACCCACGGGGTTTAGCAAGAACTCCTTCAGCATCTGAACTCACACTTTGGGAAGTCAAAACTCCAGGGTCATTTTGATTGAGGACTCGGTTTCAATATAGTCACACAAAGGAAGTAAAGTCAGATATTTATTATTTACAGATACCTTAGAGATCCCAGAGACAGAGGGTGGAACAATGAACCAGGTGGGAAGGGCAGTCTTTTGTCCTGGTGGCAGGGGGAGTGGCGGGGGAGTCGGGGGAGAGAGAGGGAGGGAGGGAGGGAGAGAGAGCACGAGAGGGCAACAAGCAGCAGACATCTATAACTTATAAGGTGGTTGGGGCACAGATCACGAAATTCTAAATTTTTGCAGGCTCAACTGTGAGTGGTTATTTTAAAAGGTTCCCTAGTGAAAAACAAGCAACTTTTGGCAGGAATCCTAAGTTTAAGTCCTTATTGAGGCTTCGTACTGTAAATGTGAGTAGTGCTGTCATACTATAAAATGCCTAGGCAATAATTTAAAAATAGGCAATTTCTTATCACATGCCTCCTTTCCTGTGCCCCTTTTGAGCAGCAAAATGTGACCTCCAAGCCTGAGAGTAAAACTTTGATATCCTGAGTGTCTTTTCTGAGTTTGAGATCATAACTTCTATGACCCCGAGTCTTGTTCTCATCACTGTTGCCACCCCCAGGAGCATCAGAGTGGTCTGAGAGTAGGCAAGAGCAGTCTGCTTTCCAGGTGGTAGCCTTGCCCCAAGCAGGCTCAGAGAAAAGCCAAGCCACTTGATGGCCTTCGCCACCTTTATGGAATTCATGCTGATTTGAGAACAGAATGAGCTTTCCTCACCAAAGAAAAGATGCTGCAGTACACCATCAAAGAGCAAGAGAGCCGCTTGATCCCCAAGATTTTTCTCCAAGCCAGTGAGCACCTGCACTATGTTTTGGGATACAAAGCTCTGGCACCTGAGCCCAAGGGGTGCTCCTACGTCCTCATCAATACCCTAAAGCCTGATGAAGTGATGCAGAGTTCACAGGAGACCAGGTCCAGGTACAGATGCTGTGGCACTTTGTATGATCATCCTAGTCTTAATCCTCAAGGGCAATTGTATCAGAGAACAAAAGAACTGGAGCTTTCTGTGCAGATTGATAAATTTGTGAAGCCACATGACATGTGATTCGCTTTGGAAAATCCTGGAAACTCATCGCTAGAGATTTGTGAAGCAGCAGTACCTGGAATACAGACTAGTGTCTGACAGCAACTCCCAGGAGTATGACTTCCTGTGGAGTCTCCAAGTATTCCTAGAAACCATCACAATGGCAATTCTAAACTTTATGAACAAAACTGATATTTATTGAGACAACTGCAAGATCTTTACCCTCAATTTTGTTAACGTATTGCATCATGTTGATTGATTTGTAGATGCTGAATCACATTTACATCCTGGGAATAAATCCCACCTGATCATTGTGTTTGACCATTTCATGTAGAGCTGAATTTGATTTACTAGTATTTTGCTTAGGATTTTTGGGTCTGTGTTAGATACACAAATACATTATCAAAGATATTTTCTTACATTTTTCATTTCTTGTGGTGTTCACGTTTGGTTTTAGTATCAACATAATGCTGGTTCATAGTATGAGCTTGATAGTGTTTCCACCTCTCCTGCTTTTTGGAAGAGTATGACAGGAATAATAACAATTTATTTTTCTTCGTTTGGCAGAATTCACCAGTGAAGTCATCTGGGTCCTGAACTTTTGGTTGTGAGATTTTTGTCACTGATTCAATCTCTTTAACTGTGATCAGTCTGTTTAGATTTTCTATCTCATCATGATACTAGTGGTAGGTTATAAGTTTCTAAGAATTTATCCAGAAATTTATTTTAGTTTCTCCAATTTGTTGGTGTACAGTTGCTCATTGTTGTCTCTTATGATGTTCTGTATGTCTGTGGTATTAGTTTTAATGTCTCCTCTTTCATTGCTGATTTATTTATTTAAGCCCATCTTTTTCTTAGCGAGTCTAGCTAAATGTTTCTCAACTGTCTGTTTTTCAGTGAATCAGTTCTTTATGTCATTGATCTTTCCTATTGTCTTCTTAGTCTCATTTATTTCTACGCTGATCCTTGTCACATCTTTATACTAACTTTAGGCTTCATGTGTTTTTCTTTTTCTAGTTCCTTGAGGCATAAAGCTAGGTTGTTTATTGAGATTTTTCCTATTTTGGGAGATAGGTATTGATCACTCTAAATTTACCCCTTAGAACTTCTTTTACTGCATCCCATGAATTTTGATATTTCTCTTTTCCATATTTACTTGTCTCAAGCCATTTTATTTCCCTTTTGATCTCCTTTACCCATTGATTATTGAATAGCATGTTGTATAATATCCATCATTTTTGATCATCCAGTTCTCTTCTTGGATTTGTGAAGCTTTTCAATTTTCTTCTTGGAATCCATTGTCAGTTTCATACCACTGTGGTCAGAAAAAGATGCTTGATATGATTTCAATCACATCGAAATCATCAAATCTTATTTTGTGTCCTAATATATTATCTTTCCCGTTTATCTTCTTTACGCAAGATGATTGATTATGACTACATCATATCCTTTCTTGTTTGGGACCTTAAGAAGGCAAGCTTCCTATATTCCTAACCTGTCAGATACACAAATATGCAAAATCACTCAGCAGAGAGCAAGATTGATATCCATTTTATACCTTCCTTCCTTCCTTCTTTCCTTCCCTCAGTTGTTACTTAAATAAATGATCTCCAAACACCTCTCCCAGTAACAGATAAGAAATCCACTTATTCATGGAGGAAGGAAGCAATGTTATTCAGAAAAGAACCGAAACTCGGTAATGCAATTGTGTCCTAGACATGCCATGATCCCACAGCAGAGTTAGTTAAAATGAAAGCAAATTGTAGTTAAAGAGTGTAGAATTTTCTATGTGCACTTGTATAGACTGCTCTGTACATACCCATTAAGTCCATCTGATCTAACATGTCATTTAAGACCTGTATGTCCTGACTGACTTTCTATCTGGATGATCTAACATGGATGAAAGTGAGGTATTAAAGTCTCTTGCTGTACTTTATATATTTCCGTTTATTTCTCCCTTTAGATAATATTTGCTTCTATATATTTAAGCACTCCGATGTTGGGTGCAAAAATATTTGCAATGTATACACATTCTGGGTTGACTTATTTATGATTATGTAATACTGGGTCTTTGTTTTAAAGTCTATTGGTCTCATATAAGAATAGCTATCCCAGGTTTCTTTCTATTTCCATTAGCATGAAATAGCTTTTCTTGTCTGTTCTCTTTCTGCTTGCGTGTGCTTATATTTGAAGCAAGTCTCTTGTGGGGATCATATAGGTAGGTCTTGTTTTCTTGATTTGTTTTGTTTTAGATGAGAGAATGCAGTCCACTTACATTAAAGCCATAATTCATATAAGAATGTGGTTTTCTCATTTTGTTAAAGGATCTTGGCTATTTCTTTGTAATTCCTCTATTTATAGAGTGTTTTCTCTTTCACATTGTGATTTCATATATATGTGTGTGTGTGTGTGTGTGTGTGTGTGTGTGTGTGTGTGTAGATATAGATATATAGATATAGATATAGATATATATACTGGTATGCTTAGATTATTTTTTCTATATCATCTGGGTATCTGCAATAAATTTTTTGATTGTGAATAAAAGAATGGATTCTCATAGAGCTGAAATTCCAGCTTCTTTGCGTTCTGGGTACAGAAACTGAGGGCTGGAAGGAAAAGACTTTCTCAAGTTAACCAGAAGAGTGTGGGGAAACAAGGATAATTATGGCGAGACAACCAGTGGGGATTTGGTGGTGGGTATGGTGTACTGAAATATATCTAAGAAATGGGGAACCTATACACAGGAAACTATTTTAATGTGTAGAATAATTACTACAATAGAAAATAAATTTGAAAAAAAATGGAAAAACAAGTCATGGCACGCACTGGTAGGGTGTTGGTTTGTTCAACTGCCTTTGGCCGAAATGCAGTCCACATGCATTCCAAGGACCAGGGCTCACTTTGCGGGCTGGGGAGAATTGCAAAGATGTGCAACTAAATAAAAATAAGTAAACTGCTTCTTCCCCTTCTCTTTTCTTGCCTGCCTACTCGTTTTCATCCTGCCTGCACCTTTCCTTTAAAACAAGATAAAAGGAAAAACAGAACCAAAAGAAGTCCTGCACAGAGGGCAGATGGGACTCAGAAAAATAAACGAGCACCGAGAAAGGTGGCTCACGCCTCATCCCAATGTTCATCACTTTATTTCTCTTTTACTCCCCCTTTTCACCGCACACTCTTTAACTACAATTTGCTTTCATTTTAACTAACTCTGCTGTGGGATCATGGCATGTCTAGGACACAATTGCATTACCGAGTTTCGGTTCTTTTCTGAATAACATTGCTTCCTTCCTCCATGAATAAGTGGATTTCTTATCTGTTACTGGGAGAGGTGTTTGGAGATCATTTATTTAAGTAACAACTGAGGGAAGGAAAGAAGGAAGGAAGGAAGGTATAAAATGGATATCAATCTTGCTCTCTGCTGAGTGATTTTGCATATTTGTGTATCTGACAGGTTAGGAATATAGGAAGCTTGCCTTCTTAAGGTCCCAAACAAGAAAGGATATGATGTAGTCATAATCAATCATCTTGCGTAAAGAAGATAAACGGGAAAGAAAGAAGGAGGGAAGATGATGGGAAAGGATCAGGGACCAGGTTGTCCAACTGGGTTCTCTATCTTCCTGGAGTGGTCTCCAGTTCCTTGCTTGTTTGAAAAATCAGCAGAGGACTGAGAAACAGGTGTAGGCAAGATCTGATGGATTACTACATATGTTGTTACCTGGAGTACAAAATAAAGTACAAAAAAATATTTGAAAGACTTTTCTCACTGCATGCCTGCTACTTCAAGTTTCAAACCTCTCACTCAATGCTTTATGGAAAAATGAAATATTTGCTAATTTAGGGTCTGGCAAAGAGACGGGAGTCTCCCCTGATCTCTCGCTAAAAATGTCCTCTAAAACACTTGCGTAGGTTACGTTTACTCTTTGAGGACGTCCTCCTAAGTTAAAGGGCAATAACGATGCTTTGCTTACAGAGTTGCTGTGAGGCTCTACGTGCCCAAGACACAGTGGGCACAGAATAAAATAAGTGATAATGATTCTTCCACATATTGCACGAATTCTTCAAAAATAGGCTCTGGGTCTCATGGGTCATTTCCATCCTTTGGTTCTTCTTGTCCTGACTGGCTTCAGTTTTCCCCGATGTAAAATACTCATTAGACTAAAATCAAACTGGCATTTCATTGGTCAAAGTTGGCCTGCATGGATGTTTCCTCTGGCTCACGTATAAGACTCATAAGAGGAAAACAGAGCTGAGATATTTAGAATTGAGATATTTTATACGGAAATCTAGAATTTCATCTTCTTTTGAAAATCAGGAGATGTGGCAACAATCAGTCCACATTCTTGCATGGCAACAATTGACCAGAGCTGAGCAGCAGCTGCCTCCTTAGGCAGAGAATACACCTGCTCTTCTCATGTCTGTGTTCTGCTTCAATGTGTGGCCCTATGGGCAACTGGGAACAGTCTATACCAGGCAGAGCGTAGGCACTGATTTGCTGAATGAGCTTACCTCCTACACTTTTTTCCCCTCTACCATTTTCTTATCCAACCATGTTAAAGAATCCCAGTTGTTGAGTAAGGTGAGCCTCACTTTGAAAACTGAATTGGACACATCTAATACAGCCAGGATAGTCTAAGACATGCCATGGTAACAAACAACTCCTGTATCTCAGTGTTAAAACAACAGTGTTTATTATTTGATCACACACGCAAACCTCGACACAAAATGGAAACATCTTCATATTTTCGCATGGAGGGATGCATACATAAGCGCAATGGTATATTTGCAATCAATATTTGAGTCAAATAAAAACTCTGGTACATGTACAGTTGAACTCCCACTGACCCCTACTTAGAGACTGATTAGCTTAGATCACACAACACTGTTTTTATGAGAGACATTAAAAGGCCCCAGGATCCAAGGGAGTATGGGATGGATGTACAAGAGTATCTCTACCCTCAACCAAGGAATTGCCCCATCTAATAAAAAAAGGTCTGCAAGCTTAGAAAAGTACTCGAATGCTTAAGACAGGTTAAGCATCTTAGATACTAAACATTTTGCAAATTCATAAGTAGGATACCAACTAGGAGTATGCCAGTGAGGCTCTTCTGGGCTTCTAGCTTAAGAGGGGGACGCACCCCAGATGTCCAACAGGCAGATAAACAGAGCTGGCTGACTTGGACTGGAGAGAAGGACTAGAAGGCTGGACTCCTCTATCTCCAGCAGGATCTGTAGATAGAAATGAAGGGTCACGGCACGATCACGTCCATTATCCCTCCTGGCTCTCTTGTTTTTGTCCCACCCAATCAAGGCTTTGTCACCTGAACTACTGCACAGACATCTTCATCCCTAATTTGCCCATATCAAGACTTCCTCCTCCAGTTCCTCCATCCAAGTCAGCTCATTTCTTTTTGTCACACTTGGGATCTTTGAATATGCTCCCCTGCCCCAGTGCAGACATTCCCTGTCTCCTCATCATCACAGCTGCTGGTCTAGCCTCTTAAACTTATCATGCTGGACCTCCACAATGGGTTGTCTCTCCAGTCTAATTCGCTTCTGTTATAGAAGCTCCTCCAGGGTTGCTGCTTCACTTACACACCATATTCCAGCCACCATTTTGATCTAGGCGTGCCCACTTTTCCCTCTCAGCCTCCCCAGGTGTCTATCCCTTCTCAGATCTCCAGTCCTTCTTCCCTGAGCTCATTGTTGAGATGGAGCCACAAAGCACAGCTTGTGAAGGCATACAGGATCCACATCTAGAATAGAAACTCCCTGAAAGCAGGAACTAGAGGTCCTTCCAGACGAGGTTCTTATCACTTATGCCGGTCCTCCCCTGGCTACGGCAGAACAAGGGAGGCTGGGTAGAAAGCTCTAGGCTGGGAGTCTGGAGACCTGGTTCTTCCACATGATATGCTGCACACCCTAGGGCAAGTCCCTGCCCCTCTTAGGACCTCCGTTTAATTGTTTCTTGATGTCAGGGCACTAGACTTTTGCCATTGTTCACAAAACTTGATGAGCTAACCAGCAAATCAGATGCCTGAGGACCTTGGGTGCCAGGGTCCAAGGAAGTTCAACCCATTGACCCTTACTTTCCAATTAGTCTCTGCTTTTCAAAAAGCCCTCCCTTTTCTCAACTATCCCCACTCCGTGTTCTCCTTTCAAGGACCAGTCTACCTGGTGCAACACAGGGCTGTAGCGTGGAGACGGTGTCAGAAGGGCCCCGGAAAGATTCTCTCAGAATCAACAGAGCCTCAGCCGCCTCCAGCTTCCGCTGCCACTCCTGGTCAGAATCTTCAGCAGACTGCAAAAGAAAGGATGTGAGAGAATGGGAGCTGGGAACCCACATGCAAAAAGCACCCCTTCAGTCCCTAGTTCCACTGAGGGCTATACCCACACCCTGAGACTTTCTACTCTTCCCATTCACTACGTTTGGCCCCTGCCAGGGTTTTGGATCCTGCTCTTTTCCCAGGAACCGTGGCTGCAGCAGAGGAGGGTCAAAGGTGGCAGAGGACTGGAGGATCAGAGTTGAGTGTCTAGAAACAGGGAAAGGAGAGGACAGGGGAATTAAACCCGCTGGTAGACACATACTGCCAGTAGACAGAGAGCGGCAGGATATTATAGTATCTGGATATGGGGGCGGGGTCTGATTCCTGCTGGCCCCTAGTCTTTGTGGCTTGGGTAAGTCTCTTACTTACTGTGCTCGGCCTATTTTTTTTCTGTATCATTTTCCCATATCTTTCCTGAGATACCAGGTCCTGCCAGAGTTTTTCAGAACCCCCAGAGCAACAGTGAAAATTACAGAAATCACAGGTGTTTGTCTATGATGTGCAAAGCACCTGGAGAGTTCTGCTTACTGTCTCTGCCCAGGGACTGGTTCTAGCCTCCATATCCCGCAATCCCCTGGGACATGAAAGAACAGTTTGCCTCATCTCCAGGAAGCTTTCTCCAATGGCCTCTAGATTCTCCCCTGGGTCTCTGTGAAACTCGCTTTCATGCCCCACCCGCCTTTTTCAACAGGACCTTCCATCCCACCAATCTGTTCCACGTGTAATGACAGCCTCCATTTGTTGAAAGCCTGCTGCTTGGCAGGGCCTATGCTAGTCCTCTTGTCAATAAGAGAGGTGTAGATTACTATCCCATGTCAATACACTGATAGAAAAATGGAGGTTTGGAATTGTAAACTCACACATCCAAGTCTCATAAACCTGAAATGATAAAACTGAGTGAGCCCTGTCCGTGCCCACAAGACCAAGATGCCGCCTTCACCTCTTCCTCCTACCCTGCCTCTTGCTGTTGCTCTCTTCCTCCTCCTGCTCCACCTGCTCCTCTTCCTCCTCCACCACCACCCCCAAGACCATCACCACCACCACTGCCACATCCACTTCCTCCTTCTACCTCCCATGGCATCAAGCACCTAGTTGGGCATCCAATAAAATGATACAGTATTAGCTCCATGGTCCTTCTCACTCAACTCACATGCTGGGCAGGGGAGGGGGCCTCTGGGAAGTCCTCGAAAGAGAAATTGTTAGTTGCATCTTCAAGGGTGCTGGCATCCAGGACAGAGACAAAGAATTTGGGGTATGACTGCTCAGAAGAGTCCCTTGGAAGCTTGCCTGCAGGAGCAGAGAACACAGGTTAAAGTCAGGCACTAGACTAGTCACAGAGAGGAGATGTGGGCATGTCTGGGGATCAGGATAGGAGCCTAGAATGTCAGAGTCAGGGAGATCTTGAAGACTAGCCCATCCTGCTCTTCTTTTTGCAACTGAGGAAACTGAGGCCTGGAGAGGGGCAAGTATATTTTTCCTGAGGTCACATGACAAGTTGCCGTAGGGTTGGAGATGGAACCCAGATCTTCAGGACACAGAGGAAGGGGTCTGAGCAGCGGCTGAGGTGGGAGCCTCCTCCACTGGCGCCAGATTCTCCTTACCTCCACGGGTTTTGCACAGGGTGGGCCCCAGCTGGGACACAAAGTCTCCCTTCCCAGCTGCAAGAGACCAGGGATAGATTTGGTGAACCTTTCCCCCGAGCTCTCCCCTACTCTACCACAGCCCCAGTCTGAAGTCTCATCACATCAAGGGCCCTCTGGACACCGCCCCGCCTCAGATCGCTTCTTCCCACCAACACTTGATAGATAATACCGATGATGTTTTTTTTTTTGTTGTTGGGTAAGCTAAGGCTCGAGGAACAACTAGCCCAAGCTCATGTTAAAACTGGGTGGTGGTAAGACTAGCTACAGAATGGCACATGCTCCCTACACCCAAAACCAGGCTCCAAGATCCTTGGCCGGTGAGACTCACTGTGGACTCCTGCTTGAACAGTCAACTTGTCATGACCGTGAGCTTTGGGAGGGCTGGCCCCACTCATTGTCAGTCTTTGAGCCAGGCGTGCTTCTCCCTCTTCCATCCTAAAGGCACTCTCAGCGGGTAAGACACTGCCGTGCTCCCTAGAGTGGGAAAGTGCAGGTCTTAAGACAGATATACTAGAGGAACTTCCCCCACCTCCGCTCCCTTGGTGAAACACAAAACTTACCAGAAGAGTGTATACTTGTGACGCTTGCAGGCCTGGAAGAGGCAGAAGAGCTCCTCGTCCTTGAGTTGGTCAATGATGCCACGGCTGTGGTAGTGTTCACAGCAACTTGCTTGGTCTCCAGGGCTAAGTTCAATATCCCATGAGGCTTCAGTCTCACACTCAGTGGTGGAGTCAGAGGAGTAGCAGGGTGAAGCAGGTATTTCACTGGGATCCATGCTTCTAGGACCGGGAGTGGAGGTCAGAATGGCCACATGATCCTCTAGCCCTAACGTACTTCCTCTGCCCTTAGGAAATCCCATTCAAAGTGGCTGGATTCTTCTCCATCCAGCTCACTCCTGAGATCTCACTGCACCCTCCCTTCTTGCTCATGTAGCCTCCTTCCCAGGAAGCCACGACTCACACATCACCTTATTCCAAGTAAAATCTTGGCATGGACCCTGTATACTTTCTATCCCGTTATTATTTTCCTTGCTTACTTTCTCTCTCACATAGATCTCATTTTCAGGCAAACACATGCACTCTCGTGCCCCCTTCAACAATCACTACATGCTTTTTCATGTATCATCCTGGACTCTGCCATGCCCAACTATTACTCCTGGCATTCACTTCAACAATTGTCTTCCCAACCTCCTGCATTCATTCACCGCCTACACATGATTCTGTGGCCACATGCACTCAATTCTATTATTAGTCTCCTGTACGTTCTACATTCAATTTTCCTCTCACACTCCATTCTGAAGTTTTTTCTCGCACATCACCATAATCTTATTCTCTTTGCTCCCCCTTACACTGGCACCCTATGTACCCCCAAAATTATATTACTCTGTTGGATCGTGAGTCTTTCTTTCAATAACTATTTTCATTAATTATTAATTCATTTGTTAATCATCAGATAGATATTTGTTGAGCCATCAAATGCCAGACCCTGGTCTATTCGACAGCCAACTCCTCACTGCACTGAATTGTTCTCTTGAACCAACAGCGGGCCCCCCACCCCCACACCCCACCCCCACCCCCACCCCGACTCCTCACTTCAGGCGACTTCAGGCGAACCCATGTATGTCCTCCACAGACTCCCAAGTATCGTCAATGCTCCTCTTGACACGTCAAAATTATACGTGCCCCCACAGCCCACCCCCGCCCCACCCGGAGTGTACCACCTCCTCTCAGGATTCCTAATCGTTTGCTGCCACCCCCACCTCAGAATCAAAGGCAGGGGTATGAGCCCTGCCTCAGGTGCCAGAGACCAGGAATCAGGGGCTTGGGACAAGGAGGCCTTCCCACAGGAGTTCTGAGGAGGATGAGGGTGGCGGGTGGGATTTCGAGAGCCACTGAAGGTAGCCCGCCGAGGTGGAGTAGGAGAGGGGTTTGGGATCCTTAACAAGAGGAAAGGAGGAGGGCAGGTGGGAGGAAAAAAGAGGAAAGAATAAGGGTCGTAGACCTAACGCCAACCTGTGATTACTCCGGCTTCCGGAATCAGTCCACTGGGACAAAATGCCTGAGGGAAGATCTGGCTCTCTCTCCCTTTCCCGCCCTTCCCACGAGGCCAATGAGCTTCCAGGGTTGCCTTCCGCCTCCCACTGCTTTAGTCGGGACCAATGAGCTTCAAGGGCCACGGACGTTCACGCACTGAAGTCCCGCCCCCTCCCCGCCTTCGACTTTCTCCGTAAACTCGCTTTACTAGGCCAGCCAGCAGCTGTTGGAGTGGAGTTTTGTGCTCCTCGAGCCTTGTTTCCAGACTACTCTCTCTTTGGATGTGAAATGCTGTATGCACGGGCATTTTTAACTCATGTCCTTGGTAGTCTGGAACTCACTTTTAAAAACGTCAAGCGCACTCTGGCGGTTTAGCAGATAAGTTCGGAGCCTCCAGCCAGTGCAGTGCACACACATTCCAAGGACTTGAAACGCAGGGTGCGGGTGGGGTACAAGCAAGGTGAACAATAAAATAAAATAAAATAAAATAAAATAAAATAAAATAAAATAAAATGCTTCCTCCTCCTCTCTCTTCCTGCCTGCTTGCACCTTTCCTTAAAAGTAAATAAATAGATGAAGGAATGAATAAATAAATAAACAAATAGATATTCACCCTGTGTTTTTTAAGACCAATCTGCAAATCCTCTGTCATGGATTCTCAATCAGGGGAAGTTTTGCACCCTGAGGGAACATTTATCAAGTCTGAAGTCATTTGGGTCCATATCTGTGCAAGTTTGTTTCTGAACTCCCTCTTGGTTCCAAAGATAAGTTTGTCCACTTCTGTCCCAACAGTGCACTGGCTAAACGTTTGTTACTTGATGATACATTTTAGTCTCTGGTAGGGCAAGATCCCACATCTTATTCGTGATCCCCAGGCATAGCTTCGCTACTCTTCACCTTTTGCCTTTCCAAATAAATGTTGGAATGAGCATGTCTCATTTGCAATGGATATGGATTACATTTTCAATGAATCTTTGGATCAGCTATGGTAGGGAGGACTGACAATGATACCCTGCTTCCTGATCACCAACATGGCAGTCTCTCCATTTAGAAGGTTCTTCTTTAATACTTTCCTCTTTCAGTTTGGTATTTAGTTCTATCTTCTGTGCTTTCAGCTCTAGGACTTCATTTTTTAAAAATTTACCCCAAGATACTCTAGAGGCTTTTTGCTCTCATGTGATATCTTTTTAAAGCGACGTTTTTCTATTTGCATCTAATTTACATAGAGCTTTTGATATTTGAGAAAGTGCGTCAAGCTGTGATAGCTAATAATTTGTCTATAGGCGCTGCACATTTTTCTGTGAATCTGTGAGTACTAGAAATACAAATTATCCAAGTAGAGGCTTCATACTGTGCTGACTAGGACTTCCAGTACGAGGTTGACTGGCATGGAAAAATTGGGCATCTTTGGGTCATTCCTGATTTAAAAGAGATTGCTGCCAACATTTCCATATTAAAGTGGGTTGGCTGTGCTTTCTTTTCTTTCTTTTCCTCTTTCTTTGTCTTCTTTATTCTCTCTTTTCTTCTTTCTTCCTTTTTCTCTTTTTTTCTTTATTCCTTTCTTTATAAGATCAAGGACCTCCCTTATATTCCTAGAATATTAATTTTGTCTTAAAAATCATGAATAAATATTGATCTTTCCTTTCTTGCTTCTGTTGAGAAGATCAAGACTTTATTCATTTCATCTGTACATACTGTGAATGCTATTCATAATTTTTTTTCCAAAACCTTTATTAGAGTTTTCTAATAATCAAAAAGGACAAAGATCATAAATATGTTTCTTGACGCATTTGCAAACACTCAGGACATAGAGCAAGCAACAAAATAAATTAGCAACAAATGAACCTCTTTCACTCCCACCCACCCTTTTTAGCTGTAGTGTTTCTGATCTTGAACCTGCTTTGCTCTCTTAGGAGAAATGTAACTGAGCCATGGTATATCATCTTTTATATTTGATGATGTGTTCAGTTTGCTGAAGTTATGCCTAAGATTTTTGTTTCTCCTCTTCGTGAGTGGGATTGGCAAGATGTTTCCCTTTCTATATTATCTTTGCTGGTTCTAGGGTCAAGGTTTTCTAATCACATGGACTGAGTTGGGGAATAACCCCTCTTTTCTATCCTTGGAAAGTGTTTGTATAAGGTTAAGACGATCTGTTTTGAGACTCTATTCAAAACCGACCATGAAACAGGTGAGATGCCTTTTGCTTTTAGTTAAGAATATATGTTGTGGATAATTTCAAGCATATAACACTGCATCTCCAGGCTCAATCCCCAGGTCTATGACAGTAAAGCCGTGGTCTTCCTGGAGCATCAACTTGCACCAGAATTACCCAAAGGACTTGGTAAAACACAGAGTGGTTAACTCCATATCTAGAGCCTCAGGCTTAAAAAAAATTGAGCTCGAACCCAGAATTTGATTTTCTAACCTGTTCACTGGCAGTGCTGATGCTGACGGGGCCCACACTTTGAAAATCACTGCACAAGAGAGAACAGTGGATGGAAATTCCAATCATCCATCATACAAATCGTATCCATTAGCAGTGCAGCCAGTCTTAGACAATCCGTTTCATACATGTCTTCCCCACTCACCCTTTTACCAGGATATCTTCAAGAAAACAGAAGAAATCGTCTTATTTTATCGGTAAATATTTCAATGCAGTTACTCTAAAATGTGAGCAGTACATTTTTCTCAGCTTTTTTATTTTGAAACCACACGAAGTTGAAAGGTGAACATTCTCTTATCTAGATTCCTAGTGTTCCATTACTTTATCTCTCATTTCTCTTCATTTTGCATAAACACTTAACGGTTCCAAACATTTCACCCAGTTACTTCAGAATGCTTCTCTTAAGAACGAGAATACTCTCCAGTCAGACCACAGCGCACTTATCCCTTTGAGGAAATTTACCGATGACACGATAATATTTTCTAAGGCCATATACAGTCTGTATTAATTGTCCCAGTAATATACTTTTGAGAGCCTTTTAGGAAGCAACAAAATTCAATTATGTCATACATCAATTTCAGCTTTCACATCTCTTTAGCGTTCTCTAGGCCGAAGAAGCCCCCATCTTAAATCTTACAGAGCAATGGTATTTCAAGAGCCGAGGCCTGTTTGGTTGTAAATTGACTCACGATGTGGGTTTTGCTGACCGTTTTCTCTTGTTTAGATAGAGTTCTGTTTAACGTTTTGGCAAGAATATTAAGTAGATGTCCAGTAGTGCACATCGCATCACGTCAGGAGACTGGTAAGGTTAGTTTGTCTAACTGTTGGGGTTGCTGCTGGCACCGCTCTGTTTGATCACTTCTTTAAGGTGTTGTTGGACAGATTATTCCATTGTAAAGGTACTTTTGTTTCTAGGCGATTTATAAGCAGTCTGTGGTGCGATATTTTCGCACTATGTGGATATTCTGTTCCCCAAATATTTTCTCTCTTGGTTTTGCTTTCCTTTCAGGGTCCTTGTCTGATTTGATTACTACTTTGGTGGATGAAAAATAGTGAGTTTCCTTCTCTAAAGATGGCATACAGATGAGCAACACGCTCATGAAAAGCACTCATTACTAAAGGAATGTAAGTCAAAACAGCAAGGGGTACCACCTCACAACTGTGAGAATGGCTATTACCCAAAAGACAAGAAACAATAAGTGTTGGAGAAGATGTGGAGAGAACGGAACTCTTGTACACTCTTGGTGGATATGCAAGTTTGTGCAGCCATCATGAAAAGCAGTATGGAAATTCCTCAAAAAGATAAAAATAGAAATTCTATGGGATCCAGTTATCCCACTTCTGAAATAAATACAAGAAGACTAATTTGAAGGCATACATGAAACCCCATGATCACTGCAGCATTAATTAAAGCAGCCAAGAGCTGGAAAGAACATAAACGCCCATCAACAGATTGGATTAAAAAAAAAGTTACGTTCTGTATGCACAACTGAACACTATTCAGCTACCTGAAAAAAAAAAAAAAAAAAAAGATGAAGTCCTCCCAACTGCTACAACATGGATCGACCTAGAGGGTATTATGCTTTGTGTAGCAAGTCAGATGGAAAAAGCTGACTACAGCATGATTTCATTCAGATGTGGTACAGAGAGAAACAAAAGGAATGGACTAAATAAGACAAAATTAAACTTTTAGACTCTAAGACCAAATTTGTGTTTATCAAAAGGGAAGGGGAAAGGGGACTCAGTAAACTGGGTAAAAAGGGTCGATTGTGTGGTGAAGGATGGAATTGGCCTTTTAATGGTGCGCTTAATGGAGTCTATACAGATTTAGATTTATAATGATGTAAACCCGGAACAACATCATGTTATAGTGGAAGGTTGCTCAATAAAAATAACTATAAAAAGGAGGAAAAAGATAAGTGGCGATTTTCTGTTTCTATCATTCTTTGCTACGTTCATTGACAGGCATTATGCTGTAGAGAAGAGCATCTCATCACACCCCCCCCCCCACCCCTGCCCACTCTCCACTTTGTGGTTGTTGCTACTGCTGCTATTGTATTTGAGGAAGTAGAGAAAGATGAAAGTCTGTTTATTCATGTTCAAAAATATAAAGAGAATCAAGTGGACACCATTAAGATAAATGCAAGCAGATATAAGATGAATTTGATGAGAGTTTTCCCTAACAGTCCAAACAAAATGACCGAATCTGTTGCCTGAAATTACAATTCACTGTTCAACAACAACAAAACACAAGTTTAAGCATTTGTTAAGAAGGCCCAGTGTTAAAAATTTGCCAACTATAAAGTGGCTTGGATTATGTGTGCCCACGCACACACGCTCACACGTGCACACACGCACGCACGCATGGGCATGTACTTTCCCACACACACAAACATTGTAGATGGAGACCCTGTTAAAAGCAACAGCAATAACATCCACTGTTATTTCAATTACAGGGTGCATGTTAAATAACTCTGAGAACATGTATAACATTTTACAAAAAGCAGAAGAGTTTCAACTAAGTCCACATAGTATAAGACCTTTCCACCAATATGACTGAGTAACTAATACAAAATCTGAAAGAATTTCAAGTACCTTATCTTTACCATTTCGTGTGTCATAAGACATGAGATCCTGGCCAATGAATACTTGAGGCGCATTTTGTCTCCAAGGACTCAAAAATTTTAAAAACACATTTGCAGCCTAAAAGACTAGTTTCTGTCACGAAGGAGAGCTGTCTAGCTGTTTTGTCAGAAATCAGATTCCGGTGTTATTTTTAAATCAGAGTCTGATGCTACTCTTATTTCTTCTTTCCACTATATGATATCTACTGAAAACATAAGTAATTAGGTTTCTAAAGTAGAGTGTATGCAAAGTATCATGAAAATAGTCATTAAAGTCATTCAGTAAGTATACGCAAGTGCAGTGAATCATTGTAGGTTTATTCTGTCACTCTCCTCTCACTAGAGGTTTCTAAGTTTTCTTGATCTTCTCAAAGAACTGGATTTGTGTTTCATTACTTGCTCCATCATGTTTTTTATTTTCAATTTTATTGATTTTAAACTTGTCTTTTAGTATTCCTTCTCTTTGGCTTGTTTTGGATTTATTTTACTCTTCTTCCAGTTTCCTGAGGTGAGAAACTTAGATGACTGATTTGCTACTTTTCCTTTGACTCAATGTAAGCCAATATATACATTTCCCTTTCAATGGTATTTTTAGCATTATCTCACAAATTTTGATGTTTTTTTTATAACCAGTTCAATTCATACCTTGATGCCTTAGAAAACTTTCTCCTTAGCCTTTGGACTGAGTGGCCTTCTTAGCACCCAAGGATGGTGGTTAAAGTCCTGAAATCATCCCAGAAGCAATGGGGAGGGTTGTCTCCTTACAACCTGGTGGAGTTATAGTTCCAGAATCAGCACATGTTTCATCTCCACTGATTAAGAGGGTCAAGGTGGCCCCTGCTTCTGCTAGTCAAATATAGAATTCTAGCCTCCACACTAGCCCTTGAGTGGGCAGGAGGCCACCTCATTAGTTTCTGTAGTGCTTGGCTGGAGTAGAGCAGTTATTATCAAAACATTTTCTGTCTTACTAGGCTGCCCCTTTGCTGATCCTTGTGTTGGAGATAACAGGTCTCTGCTGGGGCGGTTTACTTTTGTTGTTATTTTTGTTCTTGTTTTTCCTGTGCCTTTTGGCATTTCCCAGTAGGTGGCTTTTTTGACTCCAAATTTGGGATATACGGTGCAGAAAGAAAAAGCCGGGGATTCAGCAACTTGTCCTTCCTCGGGGTTGGAATACTCAGTTGTTCTACCTTCTCCTTTCCACTTTGCAGAGTTCTATGCTTTTATATATGGCGCCCAGAGTTTTCAGTTGTACTTATTTGGGAGAAGCACGAAATCAATGTCTATTCTCTCTTTTGAGAAGCAGAAGTCTCTATATGGATTTAAATCTATGTTCTGACTTTTAAGGCGTGCTTAAATTTAAAATGAAATTTAGATTTATTTTGATCCAACTGAAAATTGCAAATTAATATTAAAATGAAATGCAGCTTTTCAATTTAATATATTTGTCATTGATTCAAAACGAACATGGCAAGAGTTAAGCAATTCTCTCTGATAAGCCATTTGAAAACCTTGCCCTCCAAAGGCATGTACTTTGAAAAGATAGAATTTGGCAATAAAAAGTTTCCCAGTAAATCGGGAATAATTAAAGCATTCCATTGGCTCTAATTTTGGATATTCGTCCTCAGTTGCTAAAACGGATACACTTCTTTGGTTAATTTTGGTTAATATAACAAAAAAGAGTATTCTTTCAAAGATGTTAAAATGACAATCAGAAATTCAGTAAATGTGGCAAGTGTGTCATCTGGTAGATACCTTTATTTTACGAGAGTTTTGTTGTCACCCAGTGTGGCCAAGCAACACAGGAAGAACCTGGAACAAAGGGGGCTCTCTTGTTCACTTCTGACCACAGCACATCTGTACGAGTGCCTGGAGGGAGGTGCTCATTTTTGGCCCAAGGGGCAAATAGACTCAGAATCTCTTAATTTGGGACACGGTAGCAGGTTTTGTGTGTTTATGGCATTTGGGAGCTAGCCAATAGCAATTAGAGCAAACAGTAGCTATTCGAAGGAAGTGCACTAAATGCTTTACAGACATTGCCACATTTGATCTCTAGACTGCCACCCCAGGAAGATTCCTGACCTTCGCAAATTGGAAATCTGAGACTGAGAGACACTAAGTAATTTGTCCAAAGTCACATAGCTAAGAAGTGGTAGAGCCAAGTTTCAAACTAAAACGTGTCTCTCCTAAATATTATATTGCCATTTGGGGGCCCTTGACAGCTCTACGGGCATCTACCTGAGGCATCAAAGATACCTTGAAAAATTAAGCCCTGAACAAATGGGTTGTGGGTGACTTAGCAGACATCTCCGGCGGTTCACAGCAGCTCATAGACACAGACCTTTCCTGTAAACTTTGGTTCTAGGCTACCATTGGGAACATTGGATGGATGACAAAATGGCGTTTGTTGACAATGTTGAGGTGGATTCAAAAGCAGGATGATGGAGTTGTATTTCCACACCGTGGTGCGAAGACTGATCTCTTGGGCCGTGCTACACTTTTACCCAAAAGTTTATCAATAACTGACGGGGTGGTGGGCTGCATCAATACACCAACAGGCCATTTCAGTGAAAAATACTAACTTTGGTGCTAATGAATTTCCTCAGATGGGCTCTGTATGTAGCCCTTCGTCTGCATTCTTATTCACGTGAGGAACTCAGTTTCCTGAAGTGGTTAAAGATGAAATTGGTAATGACCAGAGATATTAGTCAGGCTTGCTGCCAAACATCCAGGTGAAAACCTGGTTATATTTAGGACACGGTGGCCAAAAATAATTCCCACCGAGGTGAACGAAGACATAATTTGGTGGCCAGCTGCAGGCTTGGCAACCACTATGGTTCAAATGTTCCAGTTAGATTGAGTCTATTTGAGAGTGACAAATTTAAGGCAAAAGATAGTATCTAAAGCTTATTTGCTTCCTGGCTCCTGCTGCAGTCCATTTCACATGATCAGTGACCAACAAAGTTATTTCTTAGGAGACATGTAAGTGTCAAGCGCAGTGTACTGAAAAACACTCTGCTAGACAAGAACAGTGAACCATTCTACAGGAAGTCCGCAAAAAATGACAGAATGACCTCCGGGTATTCTCTTTTACATAAAAGCCATGAGAAAGCTGGCATAACTGTTCAGAATCAACGTTTCCTGAACTCTGGAAGTTCACCAAAGGTGAGTAGCAAGTTCAGTGCAGGTATTTTTATTCAAGGTAAACAACTGAATCTCAGTAGGAAGAGTGACTTACGTGGCATTTCAAACAGCCCTATGCCCATGCCCCTCTATCCAACTTCATGATAGCCTTCAATACCAACAGCTTGCATTCCTGGTGAAAATGAGCTTCCAATGGCAGCTGTAGAATGAGGGAGCAGCATGAGGAAGAACTTCCTGCAAAGCTTCATTCCCAGAGAGCTGCCATTATTTGATTGACCTGGTAGTTCCCTCGAAGACCCCACCTGCCAGGTTGGCTCTGTCTGGACTAACACAGAGCTTGCTCACTTTGAGGTATTTTTTCCCCAGGGGAATTTGTCAAAAATATTCAGAAGTAATTGTTTAACAATTTGCAGCTGCCTCAGGCGGTGGGTAGCAGAAAACCTTAAAATGGAAAACTGGTAAGGTAATATCCACATATACTTAGAAAAACTATGATCTGTCCCAGGGAATGTAGGTCAGGCACGCGGCACATGCCCAGACTACGACATTCTCTGGAAAGGACCTAAGTGCTCTGCTCTGTTTCATGTTGAGGCTCTGTGCAAACAAAACTGAAGGTTAAGACAGACCTGACAAATGCCTGGCTGTGTTAAAGACATGTGCAGCATACACAGAGAGCCCCATGGCAAAAACTGGGAGGTTCATCAGCATGGAAAGACATCTCTTTCCGATCATTAGGTGAGCTAGCCAACCTGGGAATTCAGTAGCCAAACACAACAGGGGGTAGAGACCTTATGGAAGTCATTCAGAAAAGTCAATAAACAAACAAGAATACCAACAGCAAACAGTAGCAGCAAATCCTGGCAAGGGGACAGAATCTGAACTCTAGAATTGCCACATCACATTACTTATTTAAAATGTCCAGTTTTCACTAAAAAACTTGTCAGATATGCAAAGAAGCAGGAAAGTGTGGGACATGCACAGGGAAGCCCAGATATGGGGATTACTAGACAAAGGATTGGTTCTTATTAATTTTTTTTTATATTTTATGTTTTATTTTATTGAAGCAACATCACATTAGAACACAACTTTTCAGACACATAACTTTCAGCTGTGCATCATCATAAATCAACATCTGTATAGAAAGCAGTAAGTTCTCCACTAAAGACTTAATAAATCCTTCACCATATCATTGGTGAATTCCTTACTGGTAAAAAGAGCTATTGCAAACATGCTCAAAGCTATAATGGAAGCCCTGTCTTATGAACTAAAGGGAAATCTGAGAACAATGACTACGAAATAGAGAATATCGTCAAAGAACTAGAAACTATTTTTAAAGAATACAAATTTGGGGACGGAATAGTACCATTTGTGCAATGAAAAATTCAGTAGAGAGGCTCAACAGGAATTGGAGCTGGCATGAAAAAGATTCAGTTCTCTTGGAAGTCCATGCCAATTGTGAATGTACAGCCTGATTAAAAGGAGAAGACAATGAATAAAGATGTCCACCGCCTCAGAGACTTGAAGGACTTGATCAAGCACACGAACTTATGCACAATGCTAGTGCCTGACGGACAAGAAAGGAGAGAAAGGGGAAGGAATAATATTGGAAAAGATAGTGGCCCCCAAACCCCCTAAATTTGGCTAAAAATATCAACTGAAACAAACAAGAAGCTCTGAAGCTCCATAGCGGAAAAGCTCAAGGACACCTGCACCGAGAAACAGCGTGGTCAAATGCTGAAAATCAAGGCAATGGGAGATTGCTGAAAGCAGGGAGAAAAAAAAGCAGCTCCTCACCAGCAAGGGATCCCTTGCTGACAGCTGACTTCTCCGAAACATTGGGGACCAAAAGATAGTGGGAAATCATATTTCAAGAGATTAAAGTAAAAGACCGCCAGTCAAGCATTCTCTATAGACAGCAAAGCTAACTTCACAAATAAAGGCAAAATGAAGTTATTCTGAGATCAAGAAAAACAGAGAATTCATTGCTACTAGACCTACTCTACAAGAAATATTAAGGAGGATCCAAAGAAAATCATCTACAGAGTAACTCAAAAACACTTGAAGTAATAAAAAGCACCACTACGAGTAATCAGAATGGCATTCACAAAAGACAGCATCAATATATTATTGCTTGCAATTCCTTTCTGTTTCTGTCTTACTTAAAAGACAGGTGCATAAATCAGTTATTATACAATTATCTGGGTAGGCAAAAGAGGTATCAAGATTTGATTTCTAGAACTGCAATAGAACAAAACGTCTCAATGGCCCAGAGCTACGTAGGGACAAAGTCGTTTGAACACTGAAATTAAGTTGGCACTATTCTGAATTATTTAATATCATACTGGAAATTTGTGGGGCCACCACCACAAAAATAGTGATATATTAAAGAAAGAATTAAGGAATGAAAAGTAGATGCTGGAAAACATCCATGTGACACAAAACAACACCTCAGTGGTGAGAGAGGGGAACATGAGAGTATGAGGAAAAAAATATGAAGATGGTAGGCATGAGTTCTACCACATCGCCAATTACATTTAGAGTAAATAAAATGAACACTGAAAGTTAAGGTAGGTGTTGGCAGAATGTCGAACAGTTAGAAAGCAGAATGGGAGTCGCCAGAGGGTGAAGTGGGTAGGGACGGGAAGAATAGAGAAGTAGTGCTTAATGGGTACAGAGATTCATTTGGGGGGAAAGGAAAAGTCCTGGAGATAAATATCGTGAGGGCTGCTGCCACAACATGAATGTATACGACGACACAGAACTACAAACCTAAAAATGTCAAAATGTTGCATTTTATGTTATGCATATTTTACCACCATTTATAAAAGGGAGAAAAGATGGAAAGACATCCCCTTCTCATTGACTGGGAGTCTTAATGTTGTTTGCATGACAACATACCCCAAATGGACCTACACATTCAGTGCAGTCTTCCTGAAAATCCCAGCTGATTTTGCTGCTGAAAAACATCAGCCGAACTCTACATTCACATGGAAATTCCAAGGTTCCAGAAGAGCCAAAGGAATCTTGAACAACAACAACAACAAAAAGATTAACATTCAAGGACACAATTTCCAATTTTAAATCTTGCTACAAAACTCCAACCATCAAGGTAGCATGGACTTGGCACAAAGGTAGTTATAAAGATTGAGGAAATATAATTGAAATTACATCAATAAATTTTCATACGTACAATCATCTGATTTTCAAGCAGTTTGGCAAGACACTGATACGGGTTAAAGAAGACAGCTTCCCCCCAAAACAGTGCTGTGACAGGTGGATAACCATATGAAAAAGGATGAGATGATGAAATTAGACCCGATCTTCACTCCATGTCATACACAATAATCAGTTCAAAACGGATCGCAGACCTAAATATAAGAACCAAAACTATAGAACGTGGAGAAGAAAGAATGGCAGTAAATCTTCATGACATTGTGTTAGGCCATGGTCTCTTTGATGCAGCAGCAAAAGCCCCGGTTACAACAACAAGAGCAACAAGGGACAGGTATAATGGACATCATCAAATATTAAACTTTCATTTGCTACAAATAATGCCATCAAGTCAAAAGGGAGAACGTAGGATGGGAGAAAGTATTTGCAAACCACATAACCTACCAAGGACATGTTTTCAGGTGAAATAAATTCGTTTTACAAACCAATAACAAAGCATATAACCTCGCTAATGGATGGTCAAAAGATGTTAATAGTCACTTCTCCACAAAAGCTATAGAAATGGCCAATAAGCACATCAAAATATGCTCAGTGTCATTAGTCCTTAGAGGAATGCAAATCAAAACCACAATGAGAATCCTTCACACCCGCCAGAATAGCTAAAATCAAAAAGACAGAAAAATGATCAATGCTGTTGAGGATATGGAGAAATCAGACACTCATACGTTGCTGGTTGGAATGTAGAATGGTACAAACACTTTGGAAAAGCAATCAGCCATTCCCTCAAATATTAAACACAAGCGTTACCACATAACCAAGCAGTCCCACCTCTTGCTATGGAATCAAGCGCAGTGAAATTAAGACAAGCAACACAAATGCTCATAGCAGTGTTATTCAAAAAGCTTCAATGTGAAAACAGCCCAATGTCCATCAACCAATGAGTGGATAAATGAAATAAGGCATAGCCACAGACAGAAGGTTATTTGGCTATCAAAAGGAATGAGGTACTTACAAAAGATACAGCATGAATGAACCTTGAAAACATGACACTTAGCAAATGAAGTTATTAGCAAAAGAGTACATGCAGTATGACTTCACTTATATCAAATCTGTAAATCGTAAAGCAGAATAATAGCTGCTTCGGGCTCAGGTGAAGTGGCTGTGGAGATGTCGGAAGTGGCCAGTAATGGAAGCAGTATTTAGAGCATGGAAATAGTCTAAAGTCTGTTGTAGTGACTATGGTACAAATCTTTGAACTCACTAAAAGAAAATGATCTGTACAATTCAAATGAGTTAATTGAATGGTACGTGCAGTTTATCTTGATAAAACTGCTCTTTAAATAAAGGTGAATTGAAGCTGTTTGAGACCTACGAATATTGAGTGTACCTTCGTGAGCAGATCTCCATAACAAGAAAGGTCAAATGGGATTCTGCAGTCAGAAGTCAAATGATACCAAAGGGAAATTGGACTGACCAATAGAAATGAATGACTAAAACACATGTATACACATACAAACATTTGTGAAATATATATGAGATGTATGACATATGAGATATGAGATTAAATTAAGGCATAAAAGGTAACTGACTGCTTATTACAGATATACATGAAAGGGAAAGAGGTCTTCATGACCAATGCAGGATTAAAACACATGCCAAGGGTACTCCGAAATGCCAGAGGAGGAAATTAAGGTATACTCTAGTTAGGATCATTTAGCATATGTGAAAATGTGCAATATTGCCTGAAGACGGAGTGTGATAAGTTAAAGATGCACATGCAGGCACAAGAGTAGCCAGTAAAATAAAGTGAAATGGATGTAGCAAGTATTACAGGAGTGGGGATAAGATGGAATCCCAAACATACCCAACCAAAATAAGATGGGAGAGAGGAACAAATACCATTGAAGCAAAGTAAAATTACTTCCAAGTTTGTAGTTTAAAACAGAAATCTGTTGACACTTCTGCTAAATACAATGGCTCCGAACACTCATGGAAATAGGCAAAGATTGCCAGTTTGGAAGAAATTGCATGCCAAATATATGGTCTCTACCTGAACTGATGAACTTGCAACTTGATCAAAATTTAAAAAATTTTTACATTAAAAAGCGCTATCAAGAGCATGGAAAGGCAACCTACTGGACGGGAGAAAATCTTTGCAATTCGTGTAGCTTTTAAGCGACTAATATCCAGAACACACAAGGAATTCCAAAACTCAAAAAACAAACAAGTACAAAAAAGCGAACACGATTCAAAATTAAGCAATGGGCCTCCTTAACTATTTCTACAAAGAAGGTATAGAAATGATCAATAACCTTATGAAAGGACGCACAACATCACCAGTCATTAGGAAAGTGTAAACCAAAGCCACAAATCAGATGCAACTTCACACACATCTCGATGGCTATTAATAACAAAGAAGAAAAGGAAAACAGAAAACGGCAAGTAGTAAAGACGTGGAAAATGGGAACGCATTCCTGGTTGGAACACAAGCTGTGCAGCCACTGGGGAAGAGTGTTTAGTGTGCCTCCCCACCCCTAAAAATAGGTATACAATTACCATATAGAGTCAGAAATTCCACTTCTATGTAAACAACAAAAAGCTGAAAACAGGGATTAACACAGATAAACGTAGTAACAGGCGAAACAACCTGCGAAGAGAGGAGAGAAGTCCCGAACACTCGAGGCCTCCACCCTCCAACGCCTGGGTGAGGAGCTGGCCGGACCATAGCCAGCGAAGAGAGGACAGAGGCATCAGTGGCCCTGCCTTCGCCCCACCTCACAAGCGGTCCACCCCTCCGCGTCCTGCCAAGGAGCAAGCCAATCATACAGCGGGAGAGGAGAAATCCTGCCCTCGCAGCAGAGCAGAGCATCCACATTCACTAACCAACACTGTTCTGATAAACAACACCCACCAGGGTAGAGGGATCTGGCAGGTAGCCCTAAGTGAAGGGAACAACCACAACTACCACTGCACTGAGTGACCTTGTTTGCCTTGGAGCTGAACAGCCACGCCCACCTTGACCTGAGGGACCCTGCACGCTGCTGAGCTGAACCAACCTGCTCACCAGTGAGGAGCAGCCCTGCACGTGAATACTGCACAGCCCACAACTGCCCACAGCTGCCCTGCCTAGGAAAAGATCAAACGAGAGAGAGAAAAATAAAGCCACAAGGCCAAAAAGAAAAAAGAAAACATACAGGGCAAATGGGGCAAGCCTTGACAAAAATTCAAATCACCAGCCCCCGCCCGAATAAAACCCCCACAGATGGCTAAAAGAGAGGAAGACACCAGGAGTTAGTCTAAGAAGATATTGACAAAACACTTAAATGGGCAACCTAACAGACAGAGTATTCACAGCAACAGTTATGAAGAAACTGAAGGATCTGCAGGAGAAACAAGTAACTACTGCAGGCAAACACAAGACTTCAGAAAGAAGTGATAAATGTTAAGGATTGCTTCATCAAAGAGACTGAGGATATAAAGAAAGCCCAAACAGAACTGCTAGATATGAAAAACACAGACAATTAACTAAAGATAATCCTGAAAAGATCCATAAACACGCTCAACTCACAAAGGAACAAGTCTCCAAAACTGAAGACAAAAACATATAAGCACCCTCATGGAAGAGGAGAGAGAAACAAGACTGAGGGGGAAAATAAAGAAACCCAAGAAGAAATACCAAATACCGTGAGAACAAACCTAAGAATAGTGGGTATCTCCAAAGGGAGCAGAAAGCTTATATAAGGAAGTAATAGCAGAAAACTTCCCATAGCTGCCTCAAAAACTAAACATTTATGTCCAAGAAGCTGCTACATCACCCAAGTTCCTAAATGCAAATATACCTACACCAAGACTTTTCACAGTAAAACTCTCAAAAGTCAATGATAAAGAACATTTTCTAAAGGCTACTAGAGAAAAGAGAAACATAACCTACAAAGGTACACCCATCAGGCTGTCATCAGACTTCTCGGTCGAAACCCTATAGGCCAGGAGAGAGTGGAAGTACCTATTCAAAATGCTTAACTGTAAAAATGCCAGCCAAGAATATTTTTCCCCTGCAAAATTATGATTCAAATATGAAGGAGAAATAAAGACCTTCAACAATAAGTAACGAAAACACAAGTAAGGGGGAAAGAAAATACATGGAATCTGTGAAAGCACACAAGGATGATAGCAATCGCAGCTCAGAAAATATTACCGTAGATTGGTTAATATATAGGCCAATCACAAGGTAGCCACAAAACGTTATCTTATACAGATACATAGTTGAGAAGATGAAACGGAGGGAACCAACATCAAAACGCATCTAAAGGGAAAGGCAAACAGAACAACAAAAAGAAGCAACAGAGCTATAAAACTAACGGAAAACAAGACTAAAATGAGAATCAAAGCCCTACATATTACTAAAGACCTTAAATTAGAATGACCCAAACTCATCAATCAAAGACAGTCTTTTGATTCAGTGCAGGTTGGATCAAATAATAGGACCCATTGATCTTATACCTACAATAGAGGCACATCAGATACAAACACACAAAAGGCTAAAAGCAAAGGGCTGTGGAAAAGCATATCAAAGCAACGGGGATGAAAGGAAACCAGGAGCTACAATACTAATATCAGACAAGATAGACTTCCACCTAGAAAGGGTAATACAAGGCAAAGATGGACACTATATTATGGTCAAGGGGTTAATCTACCAGGAAGAGACAAACAACCGTCATTACTAAATACACACCCAAAGCTGGAACACCTGAATATATAAAATACTAGTAGACGTTGAATGAGGCATTGACAAGAGCACAATATTATAACTGGACCTCGATATCCACACTGAAATCAATAGATAGATCATCCTGGCAAGGATAGCTCAACATATGCAAATCAAGCAATGTAAGGCGCACCACATCAACCAAGGGAATATCAAAAGTCACATGATCATATCAATAGATGCAGAACATCCTTTGACAAGAGTCAACACGCATTCATGATTTAAAAAATTGCCAAAATAGGAATATAAGGCACATACATCAACATCACAAAAGCAATATATGGAAAACCCATAGCCAGCATCATACTCAATGTTGAAAAATTAAAAGCCTTTCTCCTAAGACGTGGAACAAGAAAATCATGCACAGTTTCACCACTGCTATTCAACATAATTCTGGAGGTCTTGGCCAAAGCACTAAAGCAAGAAACGGACAATAAAGGAATCCAAATGGGAAAAGAAGGAACGAAAATTTTATTATTTGCAGATGACTTAATATTTTACCTAGAAAATCCCAAAGAGCCCACCAAAGATGTACTAGAAACAGAAATTAATACAATAAAGTCGCTGGATGTAAAAACAACACTCAAAAATCTGTAGCATTTCTAGATGCAAACAATGGAGTGGAGGAAAAAGAAATTTAAAAAGAAATCACATTCATAGTAGAACTACAGAAAAGACAAAATATCTGGGAATAAACTTAACGGAGGAGATGACTGACCATTACAATGAAAACTGCAAGACTTTAAAAAGAAGTAGAAGACAAACAATTGGAAGAAAATTCCATGTTCATGGACTGGAACAACTCACTTAGTAAAAATGGCCATCCTACCCAAAGCAAGATAACGATTTCCTGCAATTCACATCAGTATTCCAGGGACATTCTACAAGCATGTTGAACAAACATTACTAACGTTTGTAGAGAACCACCAAAGGCTTCCAATCGTCAAAATTCTCTTCAGAACAAAAAAAGAGCAGCGGAGGAATCACACTCCCTAGCTTCAAACTAAACTACAAGGCAATCAAAATCAAAAGAGTATGTTTTGAAACAACTGAAAAAAAAGGACACACTGACCAATGAAATGAAAAGTGAGCGCTCAGATATAAAGCCACACCTATATGGACAGCTAATCTATGACAGAGAAGCCCAGAGCATACATACCCTGGAGGAAAGAAGGTCTATTCAACAAACGGTGCAGAGAAAACTGGAGAGAAAGACCTGAAAAAAAAAAAAAAAAAAAAGAGAGAGAGAGAGAAAAGAAGCCACGCTATTCATTAGTACCATACACAAAAGCTAACTGAAAATGGATCAAAGACATAGACATAAGACTGGAAAACATAAAATACACAGGAAAAACACTCCATGATATCAACTTCTTTGGGTAGAACACCTATGGCAAAGAAACCAAATTAAACCTAAACAACTGGGATTAGATAAAGCTAAAAACATTCTGTACAGTAAAAAAATCTGCCACTAAAACGAAAAGGTAACCCACTGAGTGGGAGAAGATATTCCCACAACATATGTCGTACGAGAGATTGTCTTCCAGAATATATGCCATCCACCTTAGCAAAAAATCAGCAAATGACACACTCGGAGAATGAGTAGAAGAACTGAATAGACACTTACATGAAGAAGATACACAGATGGCTTAGAGACACGTGAAAAAATATGCCCTTCATGACTGGTCATCAAAGAAACAAAAATAAACACCACAATGACACATCAACTCATACCAGTGAGAATGGCCTATATCAAAAAGACTACAAACAACAAATGATAGAGAGGGTGTGGAGAAAAAAATAGAGAAAAAGAATTCTCCTACACTGTTGGTGGGAATATAAGTTAGTGCAACCTCCTTGACAATCAGTATGGAGATTCCTCACACACACAACATGGATCTCCAATCTGAACCGGCAATCCTGCTACTTGGCATGTACCCAGAGAACACAAAAACTCTAGTCAGGAAAAATTTCTGCACTCCTATGTTCATAGTAGCACAGTTCACAATAGTCAATGCATGGAAACCACCTAAATGGTCGTCAACATATAACAGGACAAAGAAGTGTTGTTATGCATATATATATTTTTTATATATACATATAACTATATGATGGAATTCTGTGCTGGTATATAAAATAATGAAATTGTGCCTATTGCAACAATCTGGATAAAATGAAGGTGATAATGCTAAGTGAAATAAGAGAGAAAAAGAGAAGACAGGATGGTTTCACTTATCTTTGGAATATAAAAAGCCCAGAAAATCTCAAAAAATTTCACAGGGCACAATGTTGTGGCTAAGGGGTAGGGAGTTTTTGAAAAGTGGAAGGGAGGAGTTAACAAGGTGGTGATATAAGGCACTGGGACTCTAGTAGCGAGTGTGATGTGAAACATATCAGGGTTGAGGTGCAAATTCAATATCCTCTAAAACATATCGCAATATGAAATAAAGTTTTTAATCAGTCATCCAAAATTTGCAATTAAACTTTTCCCTTAAAGAAAACTTTAGTCTGAAAGTGAAATACAGTATGGTGTCACTTATATGTGAAATATAATGAAACGAAACAATTGAATATGAAAATCCCAACAAAAAAGCCCGCATACAGGATCTGCAATTGGGGGCAGGTAGGGAGGGGTGAAGGGAAGGAAAGAGGGGGAAAGGTGGTGGTGAAGGCCACTGAAAATTTGGTGGTGGGAGTAGTGCGAAATACAGAGAAGCACTTTCAGCATCCTAAAATGAATATAGCATTGTGAACAAAAGAAAATTAAAAAATAAAAACAAAGAAAACTTCTGTTCCAGATTGCTTCACTGGCAAAGAGTATCAAATATTTATATATATATATATATATACACATATTAATACTCCTACAGAACTTTTTCAGAAAATACAGGAGGGAAACTTGCCAATTCATTTTATGAGGACAGTGCTACGTTTATACAAGAAATAGAAAAAGATACTACAAGGGGAAAAAAAGCATCACAGGCCAATCTCTCTGATGAACATCGATTTGAAACTGCCTAATGAAACTTTAGCAATTTGAATCTAATGATATGTGAAAGTTATACTCCAATACGGAGCAGAATCTATCCTAGAAGTACGAGTTCACTTTGACATTAAAAAATAAAAATGAAAACAGAGGGGCCTGATGTCAGGCTGCAGTAGAAGATGGTTATCTCCACAGGATGAAAGTTCCTCATTATTTCCCTAGTTGGGAGAACGTTACGGACAGAAAGGAGTAGGGGATGGCATGGATAGCTGAGGACTTGAAGATGAGGATATGATATGACTCTAACAGGGTGGACAGGCATGTTTATTGGACCACGAGGGACAAATGATGAAAACGGAACATACAGCCTGAAAGAAGACCATGACTCTAAATACCTAGAAGCTCCTCCATCAGTTAGATTTTGTAACCAGAATCAATATGAATGGAATGAATAATTCCAGTGGAATGGCGGATGCATGGAGCATTAATGGCAAAATTCATAAAGTATTAAAGTTGTACTTCAAGAAGTAAGGTGTCTTATGATGCCCAGAGAAAATGTGAGGCTTCCACAGCCATCGGGACAAATGTACAATCAGTTTTAGTGGATCTCAAACTTGTCTTAAATCAAAAACCTTCTACGCATGCAAATAGCTTCATTAACTATCACAATGCAAAATACCCACTCTCTAAGTTAGGGAATTCTCTTTGGCAAACATAACTTGGGTATTTATAAGATTGTGATTAATATACGGTAACCTGTTACGTTTTCAGGCGACAGGAGGGAAAAAGCAGCATATTTTTCACTAAGTGCTAAGTCACTGTCATTTAAGCACAAACCTGGAGTGCTCACAGTAGAATTCAGGCTTATTAGATGAAAGCATGGTAAGACACGTCAGATGGCTTGGAAGCTTGTGTTTCTGAAAAGAAACGACAGCAATGGCACGCTTTATCCATCTTGCTTAGAGAAAGAGTTGCTGTTCAAATTGTCTAAAGAAGCAGGTAGATACAAGGAATAGTGTGACATTTCGTGTTACTTCTTGAAGTCATGTGGGTGCTGGCAACCAGCAGTGTCAAAAAAAAAACGTGCTCAGAATCGTTTTGATACCTATATTTATAGTTGCAAAACGTTGTGGGGGAGGTCGATGAATCTCTGCTAAAAAGCCCTCCCTCTGTGTGTTACATGTAACAGACATGGTAAATATTTGTTTACAATCTTTGACCAACCATGCATCTAAGTTTAGGTGACATCGACAAAAGGAAATAGATGTGTGGTTTTGAGATTAAAGTTAAGTCTTAAAATGTAAATAAAATGTGAAAAATGTGTGGGTGGGTGAACAGCATGTGTTTTATCAGAGGAAAGAGATGAAAGGAAAACAGTGATTGCACAACAAATGACAGAAGAGTCACTTGATAATTTACATAAAACATCTATTCATGATTAGCAAACATTTGATAACATAAGGGAATATCCTTATCCTGATAAAGTGCTTCTCCAAAGCCCTGCTGCTGGCATCCTTCTTAATGATGAAAGGTTGAATGCTTCTCCCTTAAGTGTAGGTATAAGGCATAATGTCAATTCTCACCATGCCTATTGAGCTTTATGTTTCAGGTCCTGCTTGAAGAACAGAGCAAGAAAATAAAATAAAAGTTGTAGATTGAAAAAGAAGAAGCCAAAAACTATTTTTTCAAACAGCATGAGAGTCTACATGGAAAGCACTAATGTAGAAAAATGCAAGTCATTTCCCTGATAGAATAAGCAGATTAATGGAGGGTGCATGCCTCTGCATAATAAAAGAAATACATGGAAAACCAAAGCTAACATCGCACTCAGTGTTGACAAACTAGAAGCCTTTGTGCTATGATGTGGAACAGACAAGGTTGCCCACTCTCACCACTGCTAGTCAATATAGTTCTGGAATTCTTGGCCAGAGCAATAAGGCAAGAAAGACAAATTAAAGGAATCCAAACCGAAAAGAAGAAATAAAACTATCATTATTTGCAGAACATATGCTATACCTGGAAGATCTTAAAGACTCCACCGGGAAAACAAACAAACAAACAAACAACAAACCAACAAGCCAACCCCAACCTGAAAACAATACATGAATACAGCGTATTGACAGAATATAAAAGCAACACACCAAAACCAGTAGCATCCCTGTGTATAAACACTGAAGTAGAGGATAAAGAAATTGAGAAAGAAATCCCATTCACAACAGCACAAAAGTTATCGTAAATTTACCTAGGAATAAGCCTAACAAAGGAAGTGAAAGACCTCGTCTGTGAAAACCACAGGAATTTAACAAAAGAAATAGAAGACACAGAGAGATGGAAGAACATCCCATGCTCACAAACTGGAAGAATTAACTTAGTTAACATGGCCATCCTACTCAAGGCAATATATAGATTTAGTGCAATTACCTTCAAAATTCCAGGATCATTTTTCAAGGATTTTGAGCAAAAAATTCTGATGTGTTTATGAAACTGCAAAAGTCCCCATAGCCAAAGCTATCATAACAAAACAAAAACGAACAAACAAGAAAGATAGAACAGGGGAGGAATCACACTCCCTGACTGACTCAAATTATAATACTAAGCAATCATCATCAAAACAGCATGGTGCTGGAACAAAATAAGATTCACAGATCGATGGGAAAAAATTGAGAGCCCAGAAATAAAGTCGCACCTAGATGGACAGTTAGACTATCACAAGGGCGCCAAGAGCATACAATGAAGGAAGGAAAATCTGTTCAGCATATGGTGTTGGAAAACTGGGCGGACATCTGCAAAAATGAAACAAGACTAGATTACTCATTGCTGCCATAGAAAAGAGCTAGCTTAAAATGGATTAAAGACCTGGACATAAGACTCAAAACCGTAAAATACTTAGGAGAAAATGTGGAGGAAATGATCCATGACCTCAATCTCAAAGAGGTCTTCAGGGGAAGGAACAGCTACTGCAAAATAAATCGAAGTAAAATGAATAACTGGGATGACATCAAGCTAAAAAGTTTCTGCACAGCAAAAGAAACCACCACTAAACACCAAGCTGCAAAAGCTATTCATATTCACCATAGCCTACATTAGACAAGTGCTTAATCTCCAAAATACATAAAGAGCTCATATACCTCAACAATCAAAAAGCAAATGACCCACTCAAAAAATGGGCAGAAGACCTGAATAGACACCTAGCCAAAGAAGACACACAGAGGACTTAGACACCTGAAAAAAAAAAATGTTTCACATCACTCATCATCAGAGAAATGCAAATGAAAACACAATGAGAAATCACCTCAGACAAGGGAAAATGGCCTAACGAAATGACTGGAAACGACAAGTTTTGGAGGGGGTGTGGAGTAAAAGGAAACATCCTACACTGCTGGTGGGAATGTAAATGCGTGTAACCTCTTTGGAAAACAGTGCAGGGATTCCTCTAATAGAGATGGATCTACCATTTGAGCCAGCAATCCCACTCCAGGGCATATACCCAGAGGGAGCAAAGTCTCTAATCAGAAAAAAATAACTGCACCTCCGTGTTGATAGCAGCACAATTCACAATAGCCAAGATATGGAAACATCCTAAATGCCCACCAACAGATGGCTGGATAAAGAAGTTGTGGTACATCTACTCAGTGCAATCGTATACAGCTACTAAAAATAGCTGAAATTGTACCTTCTGCAATAATCTGAATGGAAATGGAAGGGATCATGTTACGTGAACTATGTCAGAAAGAAAGTGAGACGTACCGGATGGTTCCGTTCATATGTGGAATATCATGAAACAAAACAAATGAACAGACAAGCCACAACAAAATTTGTAGGACACAAGACATTGGCTACCAAGGAGGGGAGAAGGTGGTAAGGGAAGAATCGGGGAGCAAGGTGGTGGTAAAGGACACTAGAACTCTGGTGTCAGTTGCGATGGGAAATACTCATAGACTGAGATGCGATTTCCATATCCTAAAATGAAAATAGCGTTGCAAACACAAGAAATAATAAAATTACTATTAAGAAATCAGAATAGCCAAAAAATGCTTGGAAAAGAAAGAAGATGGAGGTCTTGCTCTACCACATTTTCTGACTTCGGATAAAGTTATGCTGATCATGACACTGCGATACTATCACAAAGAAGGTATATGGACCACTGGATAAACACAGAATGCCCGGAAATAGACCTATGCATGAATGGCAGTTTAGTTTGTGTGAAAGGTAATGAGACAATTAAGTTAATGGTGAACTTCTGGTTCTGGAAAAAGTGGATCTCCACATGGACAAAGAAACCACAAACCTCACTGACTCGCACTGTGTGCAAAAGATGACTCAGAATCAATCACTGACCTACATGTAAATGTTGAAAGGTAAAACCGACAAGAAAATGTAGGAGGAAACTTTCGTGTCGTAAGATTAGGCAAAGATACCTTAGGCGGGACATTCATTCAAAATGTATGATCAGGAAGGAAACATAACTGATGGGCTGTTATAAATATATATATATATATATATGTGTATGTATGTATACACACACACACACAAACACACACACACACAAAACCAAAATCTTTCACTTCTCAAAAGCCAGGGTCCAATATCTCTGTTCAACACCATTTCCTACTCCTGTACTGGAACCTCGTGACTGACCTTGACTTCTATTTAATCCCAGGAACAGAAACCCAAATCTACTTATTTTCAGTTGCAGAAGCTCACTTTATTGTCTTGGACTTCTGCTAGAGACGCTTTCTCTAATTCCTGACCAACTTCTTTTCTCACTCGTTTCAGGCACGTCTCCTCTTGGGAAATCACTCAGACACCATTCCAACTCTCAAGGTTGGGTGGCTGGTCCTCCTCGGTCCTTCTGAAGCTACATAAACTTAATTCCATCTCTACTGTAATAAACCTTTTCTTGGCTTCTCGCCCATAGAATGACGTGAAACAGCGACTGGGTGTCATTCATTTCTGTATGCCCAGGTTAAGGCTTCCAGAGAAGATCAGTCCTACAGCCTCATGGTTCACACAAGAGATACTCTCCTAAACAATGCTATTATTCCAAAAATGAAACAAAAGACTTTGAGGCCACTGCTTCCTCTCTCCTCGCCTTACGTGCACGGCATACAAGGAGCTCTCATAGATCTGGGTGGTAAACAGGGGGCACAACTAGGCATCATTACTTGAAACTAGTTGTCAAAGATGCAATGTCATACAGCAGGACTAGGCAACAAGGAGCTCTCACCACAGGCGTGTCACTTGAAACTTAGCCCAGACCAGGCCCTTCCCCTCGGTCCGTCACATTTTCCAAGCTCTCCAGGCCCAAAGCCACCTGCCCACTAATCACTAGAGGCTGACTGTCTCACAGCTGCAGCATGGCACATACCCTGACTTCAACTGTGGATGGGCTCAACCAGTCCCCACCTCCTTGTTTGGAAATCGCACACACCTTCCCAGGGTGTTGACGTACATAATCCTATGAATCTAAATGTTGGGAGGGCCCACCTGAATAGTCCTGTCCATAGCCTCCCTGTCAAATGACAACTCACCACCTGCTTTTGTTGTTCAGCAAGCAGAAACCTGGCTTGAGCCTGCCGGAAGGTTCAGAGTGAAGATGAGCAAGAAAAAGAAAAAAAATGCGAAAGAAAAAGAGACTGGATGGGTGGGAGTAAGAGACACAAGAACAGAGGAGATGCCACGTATCAGAAATGTATCCACTGTTTGAGCACAGCGCACTGGGCTATAGGAGGGAGGAGAGGCAGGGCGGCGCCAGAGGGGCTAGAGAGGGTGGAGGAGCACCCGCCGGCCTCTGCAGCCAGCAGAGTGAAGAGCTTACCTGGTCTCTTCAGGGAAGTCTTCTTGATCGCTACCGGCACATCACGCTCCCCTGGAAGCATGATCTTCACACCCTTCCTCCCACCTCCTGACCTGGCGAGTCTGATTCCCTCCACTGTCCTGGGATGTCAGGCCCGGGGGGCTGGGGGCTGGTCTGTAGAGGTCACTGCTTTGCCTCTGGCACCTGGAACACATAATACTTGTTGAATGGGGTAGTGAATGTTGGGCATGGCAGGGACCATTAGGATGAAGCTGTCTATACTTTCGTTTTTTTGCAGAACACGACAGGTCCACAGAAAGTCACTGAGGAATGTGTGGTTTTGTGTGGCACCATGGAGAACCCACCCAATGGTACAGACTCACCCAAGGAGACTGCTGGGCCCCGGGAGACTTGGAAGAGCCGGTTCCAGAAAGCCTTGGCATGTTTCACCAAGTCCTTCAGGTGAGAGCTTGGAGTCAGCTCTGCCTCTCCCACTGTTCACAGCCAAATCAATGCTTCTCCCCCTCCCATTCCATCCAGAGAGTCCCCAGACCATGGCTAACTTCCTCAGAGTTGCCAAGGGTCCAGCTGTCACTGTGCTTTGCCTTTGTAGGGGAGGACACCAGGCATCCGGGAACTGAGACCTGGGACCCACAGACACAGGCCCATGAATGGAAAACAAAAGCCTGTGCTACCGCATGCCTGCTCGGCTTTTCCCCATTTCTCCATTGGCTCCTGAGCCTGAAATAAATGCTGGTATGCTTGATTCTTTTCGTGTCGACTTTTCCGCAATGTGCCCTTCAACACTGAAAGATACCACCCTTGAGTGAATTGGGGGCTGTCAGTTGTGGTGCGGGGCGGGGAGCGGGGGTGGCAGAGGGAGGAACTCACATCTTACTTAGTCCTATAAGGCGCCACGCCCTTCTTCTCGGGTAGTGCCACTGGTTCCGCACTAATCGTTGCCATAGAATTAATTCATCCAAAGAAGAGTGAATTTTCCACAGCTGACAACTCTGCTCTGATGGGGAAAATGGCTGTAGGAATGTGGAAGGAATAACACTTCTCTTCCCTTAACGCCAAACACAGTCTTCTATCTCAGAACAACTGGGCAGTGTTTCTGTGGAGGGGGGAGGAGAAAAGGATACAGGGAGGAAGAATCTCTGAATCTGAAGAGAAACTGAGACCCATCTTCAAATAGTCCGTTCCCAAGCCCCCCAGCCCATCCCATCCAACAGACGATCTCGTCTCCAACTACAGATTGCGCATTTTCACATGATGAGGGTGTGCTCCCCTCCCTAAAGTGACCTTGATAAGGACCACAACATAGTATCAGTGGGAACAGTCTGTCCAGGGGGGTGGAACATATTTGCACTTTTAACCTAACAGCGCAGGGAGATCCTGTTAGATATTGCAACACCAAGAATCATCAGGACAATGGACAATGGTATAAGGTGTGCTTTATTAATATCCAAGAGCCTAACGAGCACACGGGAAAACCAGTGTTTTTTTCTCCTAACTCATGTTGTACAAGGCCAGGAAAGGAAGAAGCACTTGAGTAGGCTCTGCTGCATGGATTAGTTGCTCTTTAGTTGTTCAGAGGTCCAGTGCCTTTAAGTTGTAATGAAGCCAGGAAGAGTGAAGTTCAGGTAGGAAAAGAGCTTTGGGGAACCTCATAGCCCTTTCATAGCCCTTTTCCATATGTCCCTGGAGGGCATCCAAGAGTGAAAGCTATCAATGTAACCATGACCGGATTGCTGTAGATCTGCTATCTCAGCAGCTTTTCCTGATGACCCAGGATCCTCCCCTCTCCCTGCCACATCTCCCTTCTCGCGAGGTGGGTTACTTCTCTAACTCCATGGGGATTCTCAGCTCCAGGTTGCTGCTGCTTCTCCGAAAGAGCCGGGGATCACACATCCTCGGTCTCAGCCCCGTCCAGAAGATAAGAGCTTCAGCTCTCAGTGGCTGGGGAAGACTTTGTAGTGGCTCTTGTGTCTGTCACCAGACTGGATGGGGATGTCACGCAGAGTCTGCCATCGGTGATGTGGGATGGGTATGGGATGTGTGGAGGATGTGTGTGTGTGCACGCGTGCGTGCACGCACACGTATTCCCATGATGCACGTGTCTGTGTTTGGGACGTGAATATCTGTTGAGACAAGAAGTGACATGGTGAAATTGGGTGGATAAACTTGGGGCCCAGCTCGTAGCCACACTGAAACCCAAGCAGCAGAGATTTCACACAGCAAGAATTGGCAAGAAAGCACTCTCATCTATATTCCTCATCTTCGACACAAGCCCACCTTGTCTAGTGTTCTCTAATCTGACCCTAACATTTTCCTAGGCCTCTAGGCCCAAGCCATTTCTCCCCTACCGGTCAGATACTGACTAACCCCAGCCACAGCATTCCACATCATCTCCTGAAAGGAACACCTCTGCTGTTGATTGGACCTCAGGCTGACATCATCCACCACAGACCCCCAGCTCCAGACTCACAGAGTATCACCTCTTCCCCCGTTGGCTTCCCCGTTAACATCCCTGTTCTTCCTGCCTGAGGGAAGCCTGATCTCTTTGGTTTGACCTTGGGCGACTCCTTCACCCTCTTTGGACTCAGTGCTTCTGAAAGTGACTGCCTAGGTTCTCCAGAAAGTTCTCTTCTTCTAGCTGCTTGTATCCTCGAGCCTTCTGAAACTTCTCTGGCTATCGAGGGCCAGAATCAGCTGAAAAGTATCAAATAAGCCTCCCCTTACTATCATCCATGACTAGGAATGAGTGAACTTGTGCATCACAGGAGAGACCCCATGACCCCTTAAACATTCAGATGAAGTCAGAGCACATGGGGCAATTATGTGGAGGGGGGGGGCGGGGGGCGGGGTGTCAGAAAGGTCATCTGTAAGGAAAAGCATGAGTCTTCAGATCTTCATCTCAATTTCTGAAATATACTTAGCCCGAGTCTTAGTCTGAGTCCTCCTCTTTTGTTTACGTCCTCACCCCCAACTATAGCTGCATTGTGCCCCCATCCCTACACCCCAGTGGCTAGTTTTTATATAAGTAAAGGAAGTGGACGGTCCCTTGGGAGAGGACATGGGGTCAGCAAAGGCACCCAGGGTGTCCTTGCTCTCAGGTTGAACAGAGCCTGGTTGGAGCATGCAAGTGAGAAAGAGATTCAGCATGCTTTTTTTTTTTGTCTCCCCCACCACCCTGCCCTCATTTTCTCTGCTGCTGTATCCCAGTGAGTTCTAGGTAACCTTAGGAAAGTGTCAACACTTGTCCTCAGCTCTGTCAAGGATTACACAACCTGTGGTGTCACACATGCTCATTTTATTCCACGAATACCCAACACAAGGTGAGTGGTTTGAGTACCATCCCAAGGTTGCATCACATCAGCAAGGGACAGAGCCCGCTTCTGGTGCCTGGCTGGCCTGGAGCAAGGACCCTCCCATTACTACAGAGCAGCCTAAGAGACATTGTCCCTAACTAGAGCACCATGGAGTCTCGATCTACTGTATGTCACAGTTCATCTTCTCACGGACAAGGGATTCTGTATTTGCAGCTCCACACTCAACCCATTAAAACATAAAGGGGGCCACAGTTCCTACATGGCGGGATCACCTGGAGATACTTCCCACCATTTGCTGTTCAATTTCATCTCACGCTACACTCCCCTGGGGGATTATTTAGACTAATAAAATGAAGGTGGTAACCCAGTGGGGTAAGCAGCTGCATCTGCAGGACCCTTCACCCATTGCAATTTGACAGACCTTCGGACACTCCTGAACTCGGTCTGAGTACAACTGGCCTCATACAAACACAGAAATCTAATTGCGGACCTTAAAGGTACAGAATAACGTAGACCTTTCAGGTACAGAATAATAAGAGTAGACCTCATAGGAGCACCCATCAAATCTCATGAGTCTATTTTCTTACATGCAGCCTATAGGGAAAGCTGCATCTCACTGGGACTCCGAGCGTGGAGCCCTCAGCTCAGTTTTTCAGCCTTGCCAAGGGAGAGCACACTCTTGATGACCACTCTCGCAAATGTTTGACCCATCCTTCCTGTACCAATTTTAGGAAGGACTTGATTTCTCTGTGACTCCCATTTGAGGAAATGTGCTGAGATATCACCAACATGGGCTTTGTTTGTATCCATGACCCTGCCAGTCAATTTTGTTCATCGCTGGTCATCTTCAGACATGTCGGGTCTCAATCACAGACAACAGATGGGCAGCCCGAGAAATTGCTCCCACAGAACAACCACTCACTTTTGGGTTTTCAAATGTGTGCTAAATGTAGTGGAAGATGGGGTGGAAGGAAATGACATGATCTGAGAGATGTTTCATACAGGATAGATATGGTGGCTCCATCTTAGGCGGTGGTGCCTGGGAGGAGGCAGTATGAAGAGGCTTTATGTTGACTGACAGCTTACCTCGGACCCTACTCATTATACAGTCTTTGAGTCCTGGGCACAAATAGGTTAGGGTCTCAGATCAGAATATGGGGCAATTACTGCACCTTTCGAAAAGCTTCAGTTTCCAAATTTGAAAGCGGAGGTATTACCAAACTCACATAGTTGTGGTGAGGACTAGATAAAGAAGGCAGTATGTACAACCAAATGAAGAGTAGCCACATATGAGATGGCATGCATAATAAAATGAAAAGAAGTGAGAGGCTGGGAGAAAACATGTCCTTCATTATAACAGACCGAAGAATCGTTAAGAAATTCACACAGAGGACTCTAATAAAACCACTCAAGTAACACATGTATACAGACAAGAGAAGTTTAGCAAAGAATTTGAGCAGGCAGAAAGACACACACACAATATGAAAGGAATAGAGCTCAACGTCACAAGCAATCGTGGAAATACAATAACAATGAGGTTACATTTTACAAACTGCAAATTGAAAAACCACTAAAAAGTTAACGATACCTAAATAGTATTGTACACTGGCTTTGGGAGAGTGAATTGGTGGTGATTTTTTTGAAATCCACCTAACAGGTATTAACCAACGTTAATATATTTAGCCCGCTATGCATCTCCAAATGCCTCTTCTGCCTCCTGCCACTGACCAAAAATAGAAGTAGGATGGGATAATGGATGTCCCCAAGGCCACAACCCTGGGGGCTCAGATGTCACAGCCTTGAACCACATCACAGTGTTCTAGAAAACCTATTTCTAGTCCTGGACACTCCTTTAGGCACCCACGTGGTCAGGACCCTGGGAGGGATCCCCAGGATTGAGCCTGAGCTTTGAGTGACTTTCAACTGTCAAAAGTTGAAAGCTCTACCTCGAAGATCAGGAGCAAGACAAGGACGCCCACTCTCACCACTTTTATTCAACATTCTGTTGGAAGTCCTAGCCAAAGTGACTGGGCAAGAAAAAGACATGTAGGTAAGCAAATTGTAAAGGAAAATTTTACACTGTCACTATTTTCAGATGTTATAATATTTTGCGCGTGCATCTATAAATATATAAAGACCATACAAAAACCTACTGGACTAAGGGAAGAGTTCAATAAAGTTATGAGATACAAATTCAATATACAAAAACCAGTTGTGCTTCTCACACTAATAATGAGCTATCAGAAAGAGAAACTGAGAAAACGATCCCATTTGCAAGTGAATCCAAAAGAAGAAAATACCTTGGAATAACTATAGCAAAGTAGGTGAATGTGGTGTGCACCGAAAACTATAAGACACTGACGAAAGAAGTCAAACACACAGAGGCAGCAAAGACATTCTGTACTCATGGAATGGAAAAACTAATATTGCTCAAATACCCATGCTACCCTAAGCAATATGCAGATTCAATGCAATCCCTATCAAAATTCCAACAGCATTTTTCACCAAAATGGAGCAATTCTCAAATTTGAATGGAACCACGAAAGATCATGCCTACCCAATGCAATCCTGCAAAAGAAGAACAATGCTGGAAGCATCACGCTCCCTGGCTTCAAGTTAGATTACAGTGCTATAGAAATCAAAGAACATTAAACCGTTGGCATAAAGACAGATGCGCACATCAGTGGAACACACAACGAGCCCGGAAATAAACCTAGACATACAGGGTCAATTCATTCATGACAAAGGAGCCAAGAATATATGATGGGGAAAGGACAGTCTCTTCAGTCAGTAATGTTGGGAACATCAGACAAGTCACATGCAAAAGAAGGAAATTGGTAATTTCCTTACATCAAACACAAAAACTAACTCTGAAAGGATTAAAGACTTGAATGGAAGACCTGAAATCATAACATTCCTAGAACCCCCAGGCAGCCACTCCATGACATTGGTCTTGGTGATGACGCTTTGGATTTGACAATAACAGCAATGGCAACAAAAACAAAAGTAAACACAATGGACTACATCTAACTGAAAAGTTTCTGCACAAAAAGAAAAACATCAAAATGAAAAAATAACCTACTGATGGGAGAAAGTATTTGCAAGTCATATGTGATAAGTGGGTAATATGCAACATATAAAAAAACTCGTACAACTCAACATCACAAATCAATCCAATTTAAACTTTGAAAGAGCAACGCAAATTAAAATAATTTTAATGGGCAGAGGATCTGCAAAGATATAAAGATGGTCAACTGATATAAGAGAAGATGCTCGACATCCCCGTCAGCAGGAAATGCAAATCAAAACCACAATGTGATCTCACCTCACGCTTGCTAGACTGGTGGTTATCAAAAAGTAATACTGTTGGTTAGGACACGGAGAAAAGGGAAACCTTGTGCACTGTTGGTGGGCATGTAATTTGATACAGCCACTGTGGAAAAGAGTGTAGAATTTCCTCAAAGGGTAAAAAAAAAAGGAAAAGAAAAGAAAAGAAAAAATACCCAGTATCATACGAACCAGCCATTCCATAGCTGGGTATTGGTCCAAAGGAAACAAAAACAGTAAAACTCAGAAATAACTTGGTACCCTTCTGCTCATTGCAGCATTAGTTGCCGTAGCCAAGATGTGGAAATAATCTAAGTGTCCATCAATGGATGAATCGATTTATGAAATTGAGATATTATTTATGTTTGAATATTATTTAGCCATAGAGGCAAAGGAAATGCAGCCATATGCAATAACACTGATGAACTTTTGAGGGAATCAGCTAAGGGAAATAGGTCAAGCCCAGAAAGATACATACCATATGATCTCACTTATATGTAGAATCTTGCAAAACCCAGATAACTCTGAACTCTTAGGTATAGAGAATAGATTAGTAGTTGCCAGAGATACCACTGAAATTGGGTAAGAGTGATTGATAGGTACAAACTTTCAGTTAAAAATCGCCTAAGTCCTGGGAGTGTAATATACAGCATGGTGACTAGTTGGCAATATTGGATTGTATAGTTGAAGGATGCTAAAAGAATAGATCTTAAATGTTCTGATCACACGGAAAACACGTAAATATGTGTGGTGATGGACATTCACTAGGCTTACTGTGGCAATCATTTGCACTATATACGTATGTTGAATCATTATGTCTGAAACTAACACAATGTTACATGGCAATTATATCTCTGGTTTTTTGTTTGTTTGTTTGTTTTTAAGAATTTCGATAAGAGATCTCAGCATCATTGTGGGAGACCAGTTTCCAAATGTGTGCTTCCCTCTGTTTTTTGACTTTGGCTTCAGGTAACACGTGGGAGAGAAGCCCAGAGTTCGATTTTGTATCCCCACCAAAGCTGGTGCTCTGCTCACTGGGAATTCAGGGGCAGTTTCTGGGACTTAGCAGAACTTTCCTGTATATGCACTGAGTTTCTGGCTACGAGGATGGGACTTGTGTGGGGAAAGGACAATCAGCAATTACCTGGGTTTTACTGTTATTGGAGCTTAAAGTAAACATCGTACAAATGAGGCTTTCCTGAGGACTTTAGGCTGACATAGTCATAAACAGAGTCATGCAAAACACCGTTTCAAAAAAGCCATTAATTTCAATCAGTCACTTCACCAGCTGTGTTAATGTGGAGTGGTGGGGCTGGAAACCTGAACAGAGTGGGTTAAAGGGGGAGTGGGGCTGAGAAAAGGGAAACAATGATATTAGTCAGTGAGGCAGCTCGGTACTTAAGAGGTACTTAAGGTCTGAGAAAGTATCGCCTGCTTGAACACAGTGTACTCATCTGCAGGATGTGATGGTGAAAATCCGGTGGGGAGGCAAGGACAGAGATTCAAGGTGGGGACAGGCCCTTAGCCTCTTTACACCAAGCAGCAGGAAGAGAGAGAGTTCTGCTGCTCCTGACAATAAGTCCTTTTAGACATGGCACAGCTCACAGATAACAATGTGCACGTCACTGTCATCCTGCTGCTGTGCCCTGACCTCCTGAGCCGACTGCCCTCCGACATCACGGATCGTCAGCTCCAGGAGGGCTGGGATCCGGGTCTCTAGAGAGGTGCTGCAGTCCAGCACCTCATAGCCTAATGCAGCTTGTTGATTTGACCTGAGCCACACTGAGGAAATATGGGGTGCAGCGGGGCTCTGAGAATCCCTCCTTCTCTTCTGGTTTCCGTGTTTGGAGTATTTTCTCCTGTAACGTTTCCGACCTGCAGAAAAACAGAAAGAAAATTATAGATGCCACAACCTCCGCTGAATATTTTGCTGAGTGCTTCAGATCTCGCTCGCACGTTAGATTAGATATTATGGACACATTCATTGTGTCACCCCCAACTCATACTCACTCATCTCCTCCCCAAAGTCAGTCCCATTCCCTGGGTGTCTGTATAATCCTGAGTCTCCACGCAACTTCGGCACAGTTCCCTTCCTGCAAAGGTGAGCCCACATTGCTTCAGAAATGATCTCATGTGCTCTCTTCTGGACACGGGGAAGACTGCAACCCTGAATCTCTACCCAAAGAGGAAAGAAAGAACACCTCACAGCTTTTCCGGATAGTGCAGGAACCAGCCTTCTACCACCTATAAACTTGCTGTCTTGACGGAGGTCTGTGAGTGTAGGGGAGCAGCGCTACCTCCGTGTTGTCTTTTACCTGAGAGTCCAGGAGCAGCCGTGCCCAGGCAATGAGAGTGCACCACACACACAGGGTGGTGGTCATGTGCCAACTGCCGTCACTCTCCATGGCGTCAGTGACGAGGTATGGCAGATGGGGATGGGGAGGAAGACAGGGCCAGGCTGTCCCGAGACCCGGGGACACCAGACCCCACAGCACTGTCCAAGGTGACCCGCTAGCCATTAGCTCCATCAAGGCAGCTGACGCCTGCAGGGACTCACCTTACTGGGCTAAGCAGAGAGAAGGTCTGGTAGGCTTTCTTCTGAAATGGTCTCTACAGATCCATACAGCCTCATAGGCATGCCCCACCAATCCCCTCCCCTTGAGTGTAGGGTGGACCAAGTAACTTGCTGCTAAACTTTAGAATTTGGCGAAAGCAGCGGCATGTCATTTCTGAGGCTAGGTCACACACCGGGATTGTGACTTCCATCTTGCTGGCATCGATATGCTTTCTCTGGCCTTTCTCGCATTCTCGCTCTGATGAAGAGGGCCACGTGGCAAGGAACTGACGACAGTCTCTGGCCGACGAGCAGAGAAGGACGAAGGCCCCTCATTCCAGTCACCCACGGGGAACTGGATCCTCCAATAGCCTGTGTGCGTGACCTTGGAAGTGGACCCTCCCCCGAGGTGAGCCTGTAGATGACACCACACTGCCTGCGCTGACACCTTGATTGCACCCTTGTGAGAGCCTGCAAAGTCCAGGACCCAGTCATACCTCCCTCAGGACCCTGCAACACAGACCTCTAAGAGAGTAACTGCTCATCCTTTTTGCAGCCGTGTGTGGGAGTAACTTGTTCTGCAGCAATCAGTAAGGTAGGCAGCAGGAATCCTGAGTCCTGCAGAGTATACCCACGTGGAGGTTTGTTCCCAGCAATGGCACTAATCACGCGTGTCAGCTCGGCTAAGTCCCTTGAAATCTCTGACTCCGCATGCTCTTTGTGACATTTCACTGATACTCAACTTGCAGGACTGTTGAAAACGTCAGTGTGGGTTTCTTTGTAACTGACATGATAGAAAGTCTGATACATAAGTACCCGGCCCCCAGTAAATGGCAGCCATGAGCGTTAACATACTTGACCTGGGACCATGCGTTCACCTCCCAGGAGCTCCCCTTTGATCCAGAAGGATTCCAGTAGTCAAAAATCCAACCTATGCATGAAATATCATCCTATCAAGTAGCACTAAAGCCTTTTCTCTCCAGGAAGGGAGCAGATACTTTTCTGAAAGACTCTGGTGTGGGGGAGACTGTGCCATCGAGGTTCTGTTCAGAAACCTTATGCAAAGGAACAAAGACTCACATTTCTCCCTCTTTCCTTTCTCCCTCCTTCCATTGCTACTTCCCTGTCTCCCTCACTCCCTCCCTCCGTGGGAGTCTCTCCTTGAGTCTCTCTCACTTGCTTATTTCCAAGATCGTGTCTCCACACTTCTGTCTCTTTTCACTCACTTCCCTCTGTCTTCCTTGTTCTATTTCAGATAAATGCATGTCAATATTGTCATTCTGTGCTGGTCGTTGGCTCTCCCAGGTCACAGAGGACACTCCCTGGTCACTGACTTCGGGGGAACATCTCCTTGACCTCCTCATTATTTCCTAGAGGGGGTGCATTTAGAAGGTTGAGTTTATACACTGTTGACATTTTCACAGGAACAGGAGCACAGGAAGGACACATTCCAGATCAGGAATGGAGACTTCTTTCTGCATCACCCTGATCCAAGATGAGACGATTGTATAAGAGCCCCTTACCATCCAGGATTTTGTCTCTCTTCCCCTACAACTTCCACCTGAACATCTGAACTCTGTTCCTCTCCTACAGCCTCACCCCTTTCTACAGAATGTCTAAATTTTCCCTTTAGTCCCCAAAGAACTTTCAACTCTGCGCTGCCTCGGGGCCTTTGTACTTAGAGCTCTCCTGTGAAACTCCTAGTTTCCTATTCAGCCATCCCCTTGTCCTCTGGTCTCTGATGCCCCTATCCTCATAAGGAACCCTTCCTCATTCTTAGATCACCCCATCTCTTGGTCACCTGTTCCCCTCCCCTCTACTGTGCACACAAAGGTGCCAGGTACTATTGCCCACCACGGTATTTTCACACTGAACTCTTACCTCTGGTGTGTGAACTCACATGACTGCCCCACCAGAGCTCTCATATCTGAGGAAGGAGCTGTGCTTTGTTCATCTTGGAACAACCAGTACCTGACACGGCACTTTCACATGCAACAGGGGCCCAACAACCTTTTATTTCAAAAATGAGTCAATGAGCATGTTTTCATTAAGCCTTTATTGTAACCATTCTCTCTGACCCGGGGAAATGGTGAGCAGCATCTCTCTGATTTCCTCTAGAGGGGATCCCGAGCCTCCGGCCCAGCAGAAACCGGGTGTTTGCAAAATCTGGGCTGAGAACAGCCTTTCTGGGTGTGCCAAAGGTTTTCCCACATGCCCTGAATGCAGCCGGTCTGGCCAACGGGAGGTAGCGCAAGGCATGTGAGACCACACCAGGTAGAGACAGACAAAGCTGATGCCGCTGCTGACAAAACTCAAGCCAAGGCAACGAGGTTCTGAGGCCTTCTGCCTCCCTCTTTCACTCCAGGACTGGAGGTAGGACCCTTGGCTGTGAAGGCGCCACTCTCCCACCGACTCAGTGGGCAAGCAAGTGGCAAATATTGAAAGTAGCACTATCAGTTCTAGTGGCAATGGTTGGATTTACTGGAGCAGGACGTGGTGAAAAGGAGATTTCACCTGTATTCCTTACCAACACGCTCGCTCCCACGCACACACAGCCAGAGCCCACACCCCCCGTTCACCACCCACTAGAGGCTGACTTACACACGTCATCATCATCTTCTTCATCATCATCTCACACTGTATCCTTCCGGGAGCACCACTGCTGTCGATCTGGATCCTGGTTGTCCTGACCCACCTCAGGCCCTCTTTGCCTTACTGATGCATCTGGGACCCATCCACCTCCCTCTTTGCCCAGGCCCTTTGTTTCTGGACTGTGTCGGCTCCAGAGGAAGACGCACTTCATAGGTCAGTCTTAGTTCTCTGTGTTAACCTTGAGCAAGTTTCGATACCTTTCTGGGCTCCCGCTTCCCCATCTACAAAATGAAATGTTTGACTACATGACCTCCAAATTTCTGTTCATCTCACATATTCATGACGGCATGGTTTAGGAGAGAGGTATACTGCCAGCTACCTTCTGTGCCAGCCAGACTGCCTAGATGCAAGGCCCCCGAGGGCGCTGCTGCCATGAGACTGTTTTCCCAGTGTCTCCACTGACTCCACCCCTTAGAGCACTACATGACACCACTGGCGTCTCCCCCTGCCTAGAGATGCCTCTTTCCACAACCCAGAGATCCCCAATGGGTGGGTGACAAGAATCAGTCAGGCCAGTTCCTTACAGAGTAGATGTCTCCACTGTTGGTCCCATTGCAGAAGTCAGAAACTCTAGACCAGGGCCTAGACACAACCAGGATGGTCCTAAAGGTCTAGAACTTGGGACTCAGTCTAGCCCTGATGGAATAGCCTATATCTGGAGAACTGCAGCACAGGAGCTCAGTGTTTCTCTGGGACACACTATTCTAATACCCTGATCTCTCCCGGTAGCTCATCTCGACTTCTACAAATGCGCAGAATAGAAACCTGGGTTTGATTATTTGCATTTTCATGAAATCACTTTCGTGAATACCTCAGGGACACCTTCATGATCCCATTCAAAGCCCCAGAACTGGGCGAGTATCATATCCGAGATTTGCTATGCTCTCTAAACTTCTTTCCTTTTTTGTTTCTTAGACTATTATCTCATGCTACTTTTTCTTATACCCTACCTCATCGTGGAGGTGTGATTGACATGTAATAAGCTGCACGCACTTAATGTGTACAGCTTGATGAGTTTAGGGATAAAGTACACACCCATAAAGGCATGACCACTATCAAGGCCATAAACATATCCATCACCTCCCAAGGTTTCTTCCAGGCCCTTCTAAATAGTAGCATTCTTCTTTGCAGTAATAATGCTTTATATGAGACCTACCTTGTTAGCAAGCTTTTTTTTAAGTGACAGGGAGGCAGGCAGGAAAGAAGGGCGAGGAGGAAGAAGCTCATTCTATCTGTCTATCCATCTATCACTTATTTATTTTTTTATTTATTCATTTTCATTTTTGGTTGCCCCCCCACCTCCCCGGCCATGGGTCAGAAACACAGGCCCTTGGGCTTTACATGGTCTACGCCTCAGCCACCAGTTTAATGCCTCTGCCTCCTGGGCACGCTCCCTCTTTGCAAATTTTCACTATGTAGTATACCTTTTTAGCTACAGACACTATGCTGTCTATTTCCAGAATTCGTTTTTCTTAGATAACTGGGACTTTGTCCTCTTTAGCCATCACCTTCCCACTTCCCTCCCGCACCCCTCATCACAGGCAACCACCACCATACTCTGCTTCTCTTCTAGTTCACCCATTGTTTTTTTTTGCAACATGGCAAGCATCTTTATCAACATTACTTGGAACTTTTTAATAAGGCAATCTGCTTATCTCCCTTTTTAGGGTATTTATCTGGAATTTTCTCTCTTACTCTTTTGCTAGCAACACATTCCTCTATTTCTCCTCTTTGCCCAGTTTTCTGTGTTTGCCTCTTTCTGTCTTTTAAGCAACTCTTTTACCTCTCTTAGTCCTGTGGGTCCGGCTTTGTGTGGGTGATGTCATCTGTACTGCTGGAGCACAGTCCCTCCTGGAATGCTCAGTCGCTCACAGGCAGGTCCCCTTTGTAGACTGCACCCACGCAGGCCTGAGGTGGTGGCAGCGGCTTCACACTGGCTGGTCCCCGGCGTCTGCTCACAGTGGTGCACAGGATTGGCCTCGGCAACGACAGCAACGTTAGGGGAACCGGGGCACCAGGCTTGCTGTACTGCTGGACGCGTGGTGCGTTTGCCTGCTGGCTAGGCTGTCGGTGCTGTGTCAGGCAGCTTTCTGGCTGCAGGGGCCTCACTCGTTTTTAGCAAGCAGGTGGGAGTTGGCAGGACCTGGGCCTGCCTGTTCCCTATGGGAGAACCCTGTTGCTTACTGTGGTTTGTCCCTCAGTTGGCTGGCTGTTTCAGAGAAGTGGGTGTAGCTCTTGGCAGGGATATGGTCTCAGGAGCTAGTAATATGGAGGTCGAGTCCCAAGGTGGCGCCCTCCAGCGCTGGGATTGCAAAGGTTGTGAGAGGTTTCCAAAACACTATGTGCCAAAAAATCCCTGGAAAAATACCTGAAGACTCCTGCTTCTGAGACAGATGTTGTCGGGATGCACCTAGGTTTCCTATCTTATCCAACCTACGGGCTGGCCATTTTCAAGGGTCTGTCACTCCATCATGATGCTGCGGAGTGTTCCAGAGGACAGTGAGTCTACACATGGGCCCTCTAATGGCCTGTTCTTAGTTTCTACTGCTCCTCCGTTTCCTGGGGCTTCGTTCAATCTGGCCCTCGATTCAGGGGCTCCTGCTGCTTGTTTCCAATGTTAGGGTTTCAAGGGTTTCAACCCTTGTTTCAAGGGTTAGGGTTTCCGGTGTCAGGCACTGCCTCGTTCTGCCCGGGGACACACCCTTAGACCTTACTTTCTCAATGCCCCTTGCTGCCCCCAGATGAGGTTTCTTCCATGACAAGAGCTTACCCGTCTCTCTGAACCCTTGGGTGACGTGACTTTATCCTTTGTTGTAGAAGCTCTGTTCATCTACACTTCAGCTCTACTTCGGCTAGAGGAATCCGTGTATGGATGGTTGTCGATCGGTTGTGTTGGGGAGGAGGTGAGTACAGGTTATTCCTGTACTGCCATCCTGCTATATTAAAAGAAAACATATCTTCTGCTTGTGTAATTAATCCAGTTACACATCAAGCAATTACTGATTGAGATGAACTTACTCATAACATTTTGTTGCTTTTCTGCATAAGTTACGGCTATTTTGCCCTTCGTTTTCTTCTTTATTGCCTTCCAATGGGATTGCTTGATTTCTCTGGAGTGAAACGTTTTGATTCCATCTGTATACATTGTATAGAAATATTCCTGTTGCTTACCATGGGGATTGTATACAAACAGCTTAACGTTGTAATTGTCGATTTTGAGCAGATAGCAATTTAACTTCAATGGCATTTAAAAAGCCTATACCTTTCCAGCTCCACCTGCCCTCTTGTTATTAAGAGCTCAAATTACACCAACATATATTGTGCACTTAGTACCAGTATGCATAATTATGCTAGGCTTTGTATTTGTCTGTATCTTTACCTTTACACGAGTATACAAGTACGAAGTTTATACTTTCTTATGACTTTGAGCTACTGTCTAGGATTCCTTTGTTTCATCATAAAGGACCCCTTTATCACTTCCTGGAGGGCAGGTCTAGTGGTAATGAACACTGTGAGCTTTTCTTTATCTGAGAGTGTCCTAATTTCCTCATTTTCGAAGGACAGGTTTGCCAGATACAGAATTCTCAGGGTACAGTTTATTCTTTCATCGCTTGAAAAAGTATGATTGCCTTCTGGCCTCGAGAAATTCGCTGACAGTCTTTCTGATAATACTTTGAATGTGACAAGTAACTGTTTTTGTTGCAGATTCATGTTCCACTCTTTGTCTTTGACTTGTGACAGTTTGATTCTAATGTGTCTCTGCTGGGTTTGCTACCTGAGATTTGTTTCGTTTCTTATCTTTGTGCATACATGTTTAACGAAATTCTGCCTTTTGCAGCAACATGGGTGAACCCGGAGGGAATTATGCATAGTCAAAGAAGCCAGAAGGAGAAATGTAGACATCATAATGCTATCACTCATATGTGGTGTATAGAGTTAGCAAGCAAACGAATGGACTAAATTAAACAAAACGGACTTTAAAAATGAAGTAAACTGAACAATAGACTTTTAGCCAAAAATAAAAAGCAAATCAGTGTTTGCAGGAAGGGGTGGAGGGGCTTGGAAAGCTTTAAATGGGGTGAACGGGAGTAATTGAATAGTGGGGAAAAATGAAGTGGTGGTGAATATGCAGCATTATATCCAGATGGCGATTTATTGCTATGATGCATACATTTAACCTGTCTGTTGTTGTAACGCAATATTCTGCTTTTAAAAACCATGCTGCTTTTAAAAATGTTGGGTGGGGGTTCTTAAAGCCATTGTTTCTTCAAATAAATTCTCTTTTCCTTTCTCTCCTCCTAGGGAATAGCTCATGTTGGTCCATTCGATGGAGTTCATAGGCTCTGTTCAATTTTCTTTTTACCCATTGGGCTTGGCAATTCCAAGCGTCCTGTCTTCGAGTCCATGTTTTCTTTCAGCTTCCTGTCTGAGGACATTATTGCATTCCTCGAGTGAATTTTTTTCAATTCAACTAATTTAATTTTCATTTCCAGAATTTGTTTGGACTTTTAAAATAATATTTACCTCTTTTATGACATTCTCATACTATGCATATATAATTCCCTTGATTTCCCTTATATAACTGTCTGTATCTTCCTTTCTCTCTCGGGACATTGTAAAGACAGTTGCGCTGAAGTTTTTGTCAGATAAGGCCAGGACCTCAATTTCTCTAGTGTCAGTTATTTCATTCCTTTGAGTGATTCCTCTATCACTGTTTCTTCTTATGCCTTGTGACCCTTTTATGAAAACGGGTCCTTTGAAAAGAAAATCCACCTCTCCCAATCTTTCTGGACTGACTCATGCAGGGAAAGACCTTCACTAATCATGCCTGTGTGAAGGCTCAGCTTCCCCGAAGGTCTTTTCTAAGGACACTTCTTTCCTGGGTATGTGCATGTGTTGTTATCTAATTACACTCTATGCACACCGGCTTTTAAATGTCTTCAATCTACGATTCTCACCCCTATTACCTCTTAAGACTGTAGCTATTCCAATGTACTCCTCTACCCATAATCCCTTTTCCCCTAACACCCCTGAGTTTTCATTTCTCCTGGAACTTTCACACACCATGGTGCCTGGCACTGCTTCAGTGACCTCTAACCTACTCTTCAAACTATGTCACCATTATCACCAATGATCCAAGTCAAGTGAAACAGAAAACAGTCTCTTCTACAGTCCCAAGGCAAGCTTACATTTTTCAAACAAGTTCCTCTCTTTCTCTTCAATCTCAGGGAAGGAACTGGTCACTGGCGGTTCCATCCTGATGTCTTGGGAAAGGAGGCTGAGCAAAGATGTGCAAAAGGACATGGACTTTCCTATCATTTTGGCTGGTACTTTTTCTTTAGTTTGGGGTTCACTGGGTTGTCACAACTCCTTAACAAGTTCCTAAGTTTCCCACCAAGCTACTCTGGACTCTACGTTGTTGTTTACTTGGAATTCCCATATGAGAGTGAGGGCCTGACTTGTCTTCTTACTGGCTTCGCTCCCCAAGGAACATGCCATTTTGAGAGCCCTGGCAAGTTCCTTTGCTTTCGCGTAAGTGAGAATGCAGAATAAGAGGTAAGCTGTTCCATGAGGGCTATACTGACTTCTTGGAAAGGATTTTGTGACCTTTTCTGGTGGATCACCAATAGTTGAGAAGCCATTCAAAGAACACTGTCTTTATAGAATGCAAAGATTCATTCTTCATAGACATATAATAACAAGATACACTTTCCACACTCATAGTTCTCTTTATTGTCTCATCACAGTGAGGCCTCATATTGCCCTGCTTGTCCATACACTGCATGACCAAACTGGCCAAGATCCCCTGGGGCTTTATGAAGATACTGTTTTCTGCATCTAGAAGACCTAATGTTTTCTTTTTTCCCCACAGCACTGATAACCTTCTGTTAGCCTTATTTATTTTTTCTCTCTTATTCAATTAGAATGCAAGATCTATGGGGTCAGTGATCACCATCTGTTTTGTCCACGTTCTACCCCAAGAACTTAGAAAAATTCCTGAAACATCGAAGCCCTAGGCACTCCCTGTTGCAGTGTGCTTTGTTCAGCCACCTTCGGCCAATGTGATCCACATACATTCCAGGACTCGGGTTCACATCCTGAGGCCAGGGAGAACAGCCGAACTGAACAACTACATGGAATAAATAAAGTGCTTCTTCTCCCTCTCTCTTCTTGCCTGCCTGCCCTCTGCATGCCTTCATTCCTACTTGTACCTCTCCTTCAAAGACAAAAAAACCAAACCAAAATAATCACAGAAGACCTCAAAAAGTATCTGTTGTATTGAGTTGGATTGGTATCCTATTTCCTGTGGCCAACCTCAACGAAAGACGACCGACTGACCCCTTTTCTATGTGCTCCAAAAGGCCAATGCACAAAAATACCAGCTTAGTTTGCTCTTTCATCCTAGCCCCAGGATCACCAACTAGGTCATATTAGTGCACAATAGATGTCTGTCAGACCAATGCATGAACTGTCATTTGGAAATTATGCAAGTTAATTCCTTGATGAAGGAATAAAAGGGGGGAACCATACACATGTTCCAATAGGTAAGGTAAGTGCTTACGATAAAAAAAGAGGGTGTACTATTGTATAGCGCTCTAATTAGTTCTTTATATATATTTATTACCTTTATTCACACAGAATTCTAGGATGTAGCCAGTGTTGTTATTCTTATTTGGGAGACAAAGAAACAGAAGAGTAGAAAAATAAGCAAATTGGCAAGTCGCACAGCTGGTAGGTGGTAGAGTGAGATATTGGTACAAACCTCCCAGCTCCAGCAACTGTGCATCCTAACACTACAGGGTACTACTATTTCCCTGGGAAGTTTCCAGAAGCTTATCCTAAAGAACCCTCCAAATACTTAGGTAGGTTATCAGGATGGAAATTTCAGAGTTCATGGGTTAGCATAGTCTTAAGTGGCAAAAGGTGAATCTATTTTAAAGTTTTTTAAAATGAGCAGGATACTTGCTATTATTCCTCTGTACAATATTGTCTTAGGCATCTGGATAATACCTAACGTCAAGACAAAATTAAGTTCCTGATCTTTTCTCTGAGTCTATAGACCCAGTGTCTACTGACATTCCCAGAGCCTTTCTTCTGCCACAGTGCATCATGCACTCAGCTGTGACTCCCACTCCAAACCACCTCTTGGTGGAGGCCATGATGGAGGTGCCATATATCTCATTGGACTGAGAGATCTTATCTGGCTGACATACAATTCCCTACATCCTTAGGCAGAACATAATACAGGAAAGGAATAGACTGTACAGGCAGAAAGTCCCTTAAATAATTCCTCACTCAGGCATCTCCTAACTGTGGGTGAATTTGGGCAAAATGCTACATTGATAGGAAACTCAGCTTCCTTTTGAGAGAATAAGGATACTGACACCAACTAGACTGGGTTAATGTGATAAGTAAATGAGGTCATGCAGGATAAAGAGACCTCATAGTGTCCAGCACATGTCAGGCGCTCAAAGCAGAACCAGCAGTTTGAAATGATACTGTCAGAGTAACTGGAATCTATTTCCTCCACTCGTGCGATGTGTTTAATTCAGCCTTTTTAGATCTAGGAAATACATCATGGAGAAAGCCAAAGTTCTGAGACCTGTTCTTGATTTGACATAGGAAACAAGTTGGGAGGATATTCACATCCGTCCATGAATTCTCGATTTTTGAACGTTTTTATTGTTTTTTCGTGATTACATCACTATATGATTTTCAGGATAATTTCGCACCACAGCCTACGTGCTCACCACATGACACCTACCACCAGAGTTCTAGTGCCCATCATCACCATCATTTCACTCCACCCTCTGGTTCCATCAGCCCCCGCAACCCACTGGTAATCACAATTTGCATCCCATGAGTTTTCTTATATATTGTCACTATCTCTGTTTCTCTATATTTGACATATGAGTCAAACCACCTGGCAGTTTTCTTTGACTTTCTGTTTGATTTCATTAACATAATTGCCTCCATTCCCGCCCAGGTTGTGGCAACGGACACGATTTCATCGTCTTAGACAATTAAATAGAATTCCATTATGGATAAATTTCACAGCTTCTTCATCCAGTCATCTGCTGATGGCCATGGTTAGGTGGTCTCCATGTCTGCACTGCTGTGAATTGTGTTGCTACGAACATAGGGGTGAATGTATTTTTCTGGTTATTGTTTTTGTATTCTTTGGATATATACCTAGAAGTGGGATTGCTGACTTAAATGGTAGTTCCATCATATTATATATATATATATGTATATATATACATATATGTGTATATATAGACATATATATGTATATATAGACATACATATATATATATATATATATATATATATATATATATATGAAAGAGAAAAGGTACAGGCAGGAATGAAGGTGAACAGAACAGAAGCGGGCAGGCAGGCAGGAAAGGCAGGAAAAGAGGGAGAAACTTGCATTGTATTTCATTTTATTTAGTTGTTCACCTTGGTTGTTCCTCCTGGCCCTGGGACCTGAATCCAGATCCTTGGGATATACGTGGACTGCGTCCACTCAGTGGCAGCAGATACAACTACTGCTTTACCATGGTACACGAAATTTTAATTTTATTTAGGGACCCCACTGTGTTTTACAAAGGGATTGCAGTAATTCACATTCCCTCCAAATTGTAAGAGAGCTGCTTTTTCTCCACATCAACACCAGCACGTCTGTCTGATATCTTTGATATATGCCATTCTCACAGGTGAGGTGATATAGCTGGTGGTTTTTATTTGCATTTCCCTGATAGTGAGTTATAGAGCAGTTTTGCATGTGTTTGTAAGTCATCTGTGTGTATTCTCTGGAGAGGCTTCTCTTAAAATCTACTGTCCAATTTTTGAGGGGATTTTTTGCTTCTATTTTTTTCAGGTTATGAACTCTTTATGTATTTTATAGATGAAGCTCTTGTCTAATTATGATGTGCAAATATCTTCTCCCTGTCGGTAGGGTGCCTTTTTGCTTTAGCTGTGGTTTTTCACTATACAGAAGTTTTTCAGTCTGACATTGTCATAGTTGTTTAATTTTGCTATAGTTCCTTTGCTATTGTTGGCACTTACCCAAAGTCCTTTCTGAAATCGAGATCATGGAGCATATTGCCTATGTCTCCTCTATGTATTTTATGACTTGAGATCTTATATACAATTATCTGACTCCATTTGAAGTCATTTTTGTGTATAGTATTAAGAAGTGATCTGCTTTCACTTTATTTTTTCATGTGGCTGACTGTCCAATATTGTTGGAATCTTTCATTGAATGCTCTTGGCTTCTTTGACCATATCTGCTTGGTTTTTATTTCTGGGCTCTCAATTTTATTCCATTAGTCTGTGTCTCTATTATTGTTCCAATATCAAAATTGTTTTGACTACAGTAGCTCTGTAGTGACGTTTGAAGGCGGGGCATGTGATTCTTCCATTTTTCTTTCTTTTCTTTCCCCTGAGGCTAGCTTTGGGTATTTGAAGTCTTTTTGTGTTTCCAGAAAAATTTTGGTATTGTTTTTCCTATTTCCTTGAAAATTGTCCTTGGATTGCTGAAAGGAATTTCACTGACTCTGGATATTGCTTTGGGTGTGATGGCCATTTTATCTATGCTAATTCTTACAATTACAAGTATGGAATATTTTTCCATCTTTTGTGCTGTGTTCTATTTCCGTAAGAGTGTCATAGTTTTTGATGTACAGACCTTTCTCCTCCCTTAATAAGTTTATTCCCAGGTATTTTATCCTTTTTGGGTGATACAGTGGATGGAATTTCTTTCTCTTTCCCCTACATCATTGTTTATATGTAGAAATGCTACAGATTTTGTAGCTGGTGAGTTTACCATATTCATGTATTGCTTCCAGCAGTTTTTTAGTGGCATCTTTAGGGTTTTCTAGGTATAATATCATGTCATCTGCAAATAATAAATGCTTTAGTTCTTCTTTTGTAATTGGGATCCCATGAATGTCCTTTTTTGCCTGATTGTGCTGCCCAGGACTTCTAGAACTGTGGTAAATAGTAGTGGAGGAGTGGACCTTCTTGTCTTGTTCTATATCTTAGGAAAAACTTAGTTTTTTATCACTGAGTATGATGTTAGCCGTGGGTTTCTCATATGTGGCTATTATTGTGCCGAGGTATATTTTTCTATACCTATTTCAATGACAATTTTTATTATGAACGGGTGTTGAATCTTGTCAAAAGTTTTTTTTTTCTTGTCTGCTGATATGATTATATGATTTTTGTATTTTGTCTTGCTGATGTTTGCATTACATTGATTGATTTGCATATGCTGAACCATCATTGCATCCCTGGACTACATCCCACTTGGTGACGATATATACCTTCTTAAATGCTTTATTGAATTTGATTTGCTATCACTTTTGCTCAGGAATTTTGCAGCTATGTTCATCAGTAATATCACTCCATACTTTGGTGCTGTTCTTGTCTGCTTCTGGGAAGAGGGTGATGTTGGCCTCATAAAATGTATTTAGGAGAGTTCTCTTTCTTCAATGTTGTGGAAGAGTTTAGAAGGATGGATGTTAGATCTTGATTGAATTTATGGTAGAATTTACTAGTGAACACATCTAGTCCTGGCTTTGGGTTTGGGGGTACACTTTTGATTATGGTATCAATTTCTGTGCTTGTGAGTGGTCTCTTCAAAATATCTATTTCTTCTTGATTCACTTTGGGAAAGATATTGGATTCTACAATTCTGTCATCCATTTTTTCAAGATTGCCAAATGGATTCTATTAATCTGTCCATTTCTTCAAGACTACCAAATGTTTTGGCATATAGATCCTCATAGCAGTTACTTATGCTCCTTGGTATTCTTTGATGTGTGTGGTAATGTCAACTCCTTCATTACTGATTCTATTTATTAGGATTCTCTACCTTTTTCCCTTCATGAGTCCACTTAAAGGCTTATGAACTTTGTCTATTTTTCAAGGAAACAGCTCTTGGTTTCATTGAACTTTGGTATATTTTCCCCCAATTTCATTTATTTCCAGTCTGATTTGTATACTTTCTTTTCTTTTATTGATATTTGTTTTCTATTGTTGTTTTTCTAGTTTCTTCAGATAGAATACTAGATATTTTATTTGAGAAGACTCTTATTTTTTGGTGTGGACCTGTATCTCGACAACCGTTTCTCTTAGAACTGCTTTTGCTGCATCCATGTGTTCTCATATCTCCTATCGTCTTTTTCATTGCTTTCTAAGCAATTTTGCATTTCCCCAGTGACTCATGAATTATTTCTTAATCTCCACGTGTTTAAGAGTCTTTCGGGTTTTTTCATTCATTTCTAGCTCTACACCGTTGTTGTTGGACAAGACACTTTGTATAATTTCGATCTTGCTAATTTACTGAGATTTGTTATGTGTCCCAGGATATGATCTACCCTTGAGCACTTGAGAAAAAATGTGAAATCGTTTTCATCTTTGTATAATGCTCTATATGTTACTGTTCAGCCCACATATCTAATGCCTCTTTAGGGATCTTTATTTCCTTATTAATCTTCTGTATGGATGGTGTATCTATTCATAAGTGGAGTATTGAAGTCTTCTACTCTCACTATGTTGCTGTCAATGTCTCCTTTTTCTGTTTATGTTGGCTTTACATATTTAGATGAAGCTGCATGAGTGCATAACTATTATTGAATGTTATATCTTCTTCATTGATTGGTATAGTATCCATCTTTCTCTTGTATTACTTTTTTAGATGAAATTCTATCGTGCCTGACTTTAGCAATGGGACTGACAGAAAACCAAGTACTGCAATTACTAATATCATGTTGGTATTTTTTTAAGGGAAGGTTGGGATAAACCACCTGAGACTGGGCTGCCTTTTGTCTAGGAGTGAATGAAATAATACCTCATATACACATTCTGCCTCTTGTGCAACACAGTTGTAAATGATTTCTCTTCTTTGAGGGGGAATCTGGGACAAAAAGCAAGAAATAGAATACCCATCAATCTGTGGTTTTCTCTCGAGTACTTGGTTTTGGGTTTCACTCCTAGTGCTTGAGAAATGGTCAGGTATATTCTTAACACAAGTTTATTTTACTTCTTTGGGTTCCACTTTCAAGAGGTTACATTGCATTTCTTTGCTAACTCTGGTACTTAGTTCAAACAATAGCTATATCTCTTTATGGAATGTCCAAGACAGGACTAAAGAAAATGGCATTTTTGAGGTCTTGCCCTATGCCAGACTGGGATACATAAAAAGAAAGGAAACATGGATTATATCCAAAAGGTCAACTATATAGGGGTTATCATCAGTTCTTCCTGTATATTGCTATAGTTGATTCTTTATATTGATGGGAATATATGAGTTTTGTGCATTCTGAGATGGATTTTTCAATGAGAAAATACAGGAATTCCTAACTCAGAGTCATATGCTAAGGATTGTCTAATGACTATTGGGTATAGGAATATTTGATTATCACCCTCACAATAGGACGAGAATGGGTTTGATTATGCATGTGCAAAAACAGAGCAATATTTTTGAAATATTTGCTCCATGAATGTATTACTTATAAGGACATCTTATCATGCCAAATCATATAAGAATGTGCTTTCACTGGGCATGCTGCTGGGCAATCATTTACAGCTCATTTGTGAAAGTTAGCAAACGTGTATTGGTCAGAGATCCTCAGAGAAATAGAGGTGGCAGTTTATCAATGTATGTATGTATCTATTTATCTGTATGTCTATACTGATAGATTTGTAGCATTGACTGACATCGTCATGAAGCTTGGCAAGTTCAAAATCTGCCGGGTAGGCTGGCAGCTGGAGTTCCATGGACAAGCCGCAGTTTAAGTACAAAGGCTACCTCTGGCAGCATTGTTTTTCCGGCAGGAAACGTCAGTTTTTTTCCTTCTATGAAGGCCTGCAACAGATCGGATGAGGCCCACTCCTATTATCTAGAGTAATTTAGTTTACTCAAACTCTGCTGACTTAAATGTGAACCTCGCCTAAAAATACCTTCATAGGAATATCTCGAATGCCATTTGACCAAATATTTGGGTGTCATAACCTAACCAAGTTGACACATTAAATGAGCCATCACATGGTTCTATGCATTTCTCACAGACGATGGAATTTTTTTTGTTTTAACAGCTATTAAGGATACATACACATGCTAGGCTAAAATAAAGAAAGAAGTGGCAGATGTGCTCCGTGGAATGGCTGACACTAGGGAGAAAAACACTTCCTGCAAACCTACACATAATGTAGTAACAACAAAAGGGACAGTGATGTTGTATAAGAATCCTGTGACACAGACATCTATGTCAGCTCAACAGTGAAATGTCTAACATATGAAGAGCCAACGTTGTGTTCAATTGATATGCCTATGTCTCTGTCATTGTGTGTCACTTATTGCTGATGGTGACTGCTTTTGACTTTTATCCCTCGTCTATAAACACAGAGGACTTTCACAAGTGCTATCTACTTATACCTCACAACATTTCTAGGTGTGTGGCAGGGTTAGGCAATATTCTGTTTCACAGAAGAGGCCAGAGCAGAGCAAAAAACTCAACCAAGACCCTAACGTTACTGGAAAGTCTGGTACGGGGTCCCATAGCTCTGACAGTTACTCCTGC